>JAAGNO010009554.1:0-10152 GCA_033439905.1 Ceryle rudis | reverse complement strand
GGTCTCCCTTGAGCATCCTTTTCTCCAGGCTGAACAACCCCAGGTCCCTCAGCTGTTCCTCACCAGACTTGTGCTCTAGACCCTTCCCCAGCTTCTTTGCCCTTCTCTGGATGTTCTCCTGGCCCTCAGTGTCCTTCTGGGAGTGAGCGGCCCAAAACTGGGGATTCCACCACTTCCCTGAGCAGCCTGCCCCAGGGCTTCGCCAGTTTTTCCCAGGATCATGTTATCAAAACCACTGTATTATAAATAGTTTGCAATATGGGAGCAGCAAAATGACAGTGAAATATAACCTGGAAAGTGCCATGGCCTCAAGAAGAGAGGTAAATCTCTCAACGGTCCTCCCAGAAGACACCAGTTCTCCTCCAGTGCCTCTGCAGCTAAGCAGTCCAGCAAACTGAGAGGAACATAAAGAACAGCTAATTGAGAAACTCCTCTTTGGGAGGATTAAAAGCTAGTTACCTGCAGCGCAATTTCCAGACCATAATAAGCTTCACAGCCATTTTACCAATGCCTGAATCTACAAAGTAAGAGATGGAATTGCTAGAGATGGAAAAGTATGTGTGAGAGACCATGACAGGTTTTCCCACCACTGTTACGGACAGCAGAAGAAACAAGAATCTCTATTGAAGTCCAAACTGCAACTTAGGGCATGCTACAGAAGAAAAACCCTACGCTGACCCTAGCATCCTTTCCTGACATCTCTCCAGAGGCTTGCTTCTGTAGGAGGCCAAATACTCCTGCAGATGTCATCGGATTCTTGTCCCAAAGCTCCCTCTGCTGCTCATACTCCAACTTCTCCCCCTTCTGCCCGAGAGTCATCAGAAACATTTTCATCATCTCTCATTTCCAGGCACCCTTCACTGCTAAAAGCCCTCATGGGCTTTGGGGAAGCCAGTAGAGCACTTTGTGAGGAACAGCCCCCAGCTGCCGCTGCCTCTCCATCTCTTCACAGCAAGGAGGTGCCAATCAGCCTGGCATCCCCTCCTTCTCCTCCATCCCAAGGATTCCATTTAGTCCATCTACAAGATGGTCTTGGCACACTATCAAGCCCTACGCTGGCTAGTGGTTCCCATCAGACCAGACCTGACTGGTGAACAGGTGTGAAACGGTACCAGGAGCTGTGCTTGGTGCTCAGTGCATGCTTTGGAGGTTAGGAAGACACACCCAAGGAAAGCTGCTGCTGCGGATTTTGGGCGTGGAGTCAGTTACAGCTTCGCAGCCTCAAACCTCTGGAGGCCCCTAGTCCAACCTCCCAATCAAAGCAGGGACAACACCAAATTCAAGTGAGGTTGCTCATGTCTTTGTGCCTTTGGGTCTTGAACATCAGGGGGAATTTTTTTGTCTTAAGCCACATGTCAATCTGTGACCCTTGTGACTCATTCTTCCGCCATGTACAGCAGCCAAGGGCCTTCAACCATCTTGGTGGCCTCCACTGGCCTCGCTCCAGTTCACCAACCTCTGTTTTTGTGACTAAAGCATTCCAGATGTGGTTTAACCAGTGCTGAGGAAAGAGGAGTAAGCACTTCTACCATTTTTCCGCACTCCAAGTCATTCCTAAATGTATTAAACAGGAGAAGTTTAAGGAGAAAGCCCTGAGGAACAGCACCTCTCTGAACCTCCCTGAGACCAAAGTGAAGCTGACTGGCCTGAAGAGCTCAGGATCATCCTTCCTTCCCTTCTGAAAGATGGATGTAATAGTCACCTTTCTAGAGTCATCAGGGTCCTCTCCTCATCTCCATAACCTTTCTGAGGCAAGAGTGGCCTCAGAAAAACATCTGACAATACTACCAGCATGTGTGGATGCACATCATCAGCACTCAGACTCATGGGGGTTGAGATTTCCCGGACAACTCCCTGTACCATCTCCCTGCCATACAGGCAGTCTCTCTACTCCTTCAGCTCTGCCTCTAGGCATGAGATCTCTGGGAAATCTTGCTGGTGAAGCCTCGGGTAAAGAAGGCCTCAGCACCTCAAACTTCTCAGTGTCCTTGGCCACCAAATCACCTGCCTCATTCAGAAAAAGGCCATTTAACCGTCCCTTGACTCCCATGGGAGTCTTGATTCAGCTGTCCCTCCTTCCCTGTACCTAGGGGCTTCTCCTGTCCATCCTCCCCAGTGGAAGGGTGCTCACCTCCTAGTGACTCAGTGCCCCAAGCAGAGCACAACTCACCAGTGAGGCATCTGTGGCCTCCAGCTCCAGCAAGAGGGTGGCAGGCAGGTCCAGCAGCTACTGACCTAGATGCCCCTGCCTGGGCCAAGCCACCCCCTCTAATAGCACGGCAGTTGATCCTGCTGGAACCACAAAGCCAGGGAACTAGGTCCCACAGGACATCACCACCATTGCTGAGGAGGGTTTTTTTCCTCTTATTAAAACGGGTTTCAGAGGATATGACAAATTAGTTTCAACCAAACCAGCAGAGAGGCTGACAATGGATTTAGGCTATATTAGTCCACCACTGCTGAAATGCGTTTTCTCAGCACATTCTCTCTCCAGCCATACGAGGCCGTGTCGTGGTTGTGTCTTTTCTTGACACAGCCTAAAAACCCCATTTGACGTCTTCTCCAGAGCATCTCACAGAGGTGACTTAAACTACTCAAAGTCTGCTGGCTAACACCAGCTTGTAAAGGTTTATTTGCTGCACTCACCTCCTCGTTAAATTGCTCTTGCGATAAACAATCTGTCACGTCCACGCAGCCCAGGAGGCAGCCTGAGGGATAATCACTTGGAAACTCCACATCTGCATCAAAAGAAATAACTCTTCAGGGGCCACCTCCCCACAGACAGAGCTGGAGTCTTCTAACCCTTCTAAGCCCCGGGTGCCCATCTCTCCCCTCCAAACGCTTCTGCTTTTTGAGGCACAAAAAAAACCCAAACATCCATTTTAATGCCATTATCGTTCTTTTTACAGATCAGAATCTTCACTGGGACAGGACTAAGGTTGGGAGATTGAATAATACAGAGGTCTTCTGGCTTTTGAGAGCTTGCTGCTCAAGCTGGGAATCCAAGGAAGTCCTTCACTGTCTAAAGCTGTTGCAGAAGTAGGCCTTGACTCAATGGTGTTTGCACTTGGAGTGTGTGACCACCTAAAGGACAGAGTCAGAGCCTGGAGCCAAACCCACTCAGCTGATGAAACGCAGGAAGGATGAAGTGAGTTTCAAGAACAGGTTAAAAAAGCAGCGCAGTAATAACCACTCAGTGGAGAGGGCTCTGACACTGCTCATTATGTGGCTCAATGTACCAAATAATACAAAGATCCAAGGAGAGAAGTTCACCTTTCTGAAGCAGCATTCTGTAGGTGGTCTCCAGTTCAGAGATTTCCTGAGGGGAAGGTATTTTAGCAGTAGCTGCAATCCATAACCGCCCTCTGTGAGATGTGTACCAGGTCCTGCCCTCCACCCTGGAGAACACAAAGGAGAATTTAGGACTTCAATTTCAGCAGAAATCAGCCCACATGGGCAGATTTTTTTCAAGTGAACATTTTTTTGCTATGCAATTGCTGCTGCTAAGCTTTGCCCTGGCTATTTAAAATCAAGTGACATGTCAGTGCTACAGAGAAAAGCTGAGCTGGGCAAGAAATAATGCCATGAGCAGAGCATGTCCCCACGGCTCCAGAGCAGCAGCAGGAATCCCAGCCGCTTGCTAAATTTAGCCACAGTGAAGAAATTTGTACATCCAGATGAGGTACTCTCCTGAAAAATGGATTCCCCAGCTTCTCAGACCATCAGTACACTGTACAAAGAGGTCCTCTGAGAAGCACGACTTCCCACCCCACCTGCGAAGCAAGAGCTGGTCAGGATACATCAGAGTTCAGGCCATTCCTTTACCTTTTGATTCCTCTAACAAGCAAGGAAGCCCAAGGCTGGTGCAAGCTGAGGCACCACCCATCATCTGAGATCTCCTGCAGCTCTCGATCCTGAATCCGCAGCCTATTCCGCTCCAAGCCAGGCTCGCTCCCAGCATCCATGGAATGGACAACTTTCCTGGGCAGGAGCAAACCAGTTTGGTCCACCCACTTTAGAATGTTCAAAAGACAAAAAAAAAAAAAAAAAAAGATTAGTACCCCTCTAAGAACAACAGCAAATCCTACTGGGAAGTCTCCTTCATTTAAGGACAGAGGTGTTACTCTTCCTAGGATCCCTTCTCCTTCCTCGCCGCCTTGCTGTGCTTACACACCAGACTTTGTCAGTAGAAAAAGCAAAGTCACACTCTGCTCTGTGTAGCTGCTCCTCTCTACACGTCACAGATAAAGTCAAAGGAGAGACAGGGAGCTGTTGGAGCAGGGCCAGAGGAGGCCACAGCAATGAGGGGAGGGCTGGAACCCCTCTGCTGGGAGGCCAGGCTGAGAGAGTTGGGGTTGTTCAGCCTGGAGAAGAGAAGGCTCCGGGGAGACCTTCTTGTGGCCTTTCAGCCCTTCAAGGGGCCTGTCAGAAAGGTGGGGACAGACTTTTGAGCAGGGCCTGTTGGAATAGGGCAAAAGGGGATGGTTTAAACTAAAAGAGCGAAATTTAAGACGAGAGAAGGAAGACATTTTTGGCAAGACCAACCCCCAAATGCTTTGCATACACCAAAACATCACAATTATGGTGGAATGAAGAGATTGTGCCCTTTGGAAATCTTGCAGAAAAGGCTTCAGAAATAGAGCTGAAAAAGTGACACAACTTTAGGCTGACTCAGAAATTCTTCCAAATTCCTGAAAAGGAGGCAAGAGACTAAAACTCAGATAAACCCATTCTACCAAGAGCAGGGGATGGAGCAGGGCACTGGGAAACCTCTGCCTCCAACTTAGATGGCTAATGAGGCTCTCTCAGACAAAAGGGAGGGAAGAGGTACTATAAACATGCTCAAATTTGTAATTCTTTAGCTCAACTCTCCCAAAGTTAATCACTACTCTGGAATAAATCACTTGACCCATACTGACCAAAGGAGCAGGCTGAAGAAGATGAGGATTCACTAGAACACCAGAACTTGGAGTCATCTTGGCTTCTGGACTCCTGGCTGCTTTGCTCAGTGTGCCACAGTTAATGGCTTCAATGGTTTCATCCAGTCTGCAGGAGAAAAGAAGAGGCATGAAAAATTCCTTCGCCCTTCTCCCTGCACAAACACATCTGACCCAAAACCTGTTCTTCCCATCTTCCCATTTCCTTGCTTGATCTGATTTCCAGTCTGAACAGTTACTCTGCAGTAAAAAAAAAACAAACCTCAGATGGGTTTGAATTTGAGATGAAACAGTTCTCTTGAGATGGGCCTTTTGTAACATCTCATTCCAGGGCAGCTTTATCTTTAAAAGACATGCCAGCTGCTGACAGCCCGGATGAGCCTTTCATGGCTGGGCTTAGGAGAAGCTCTCGGCAGAGCTGTGTGGAAAGAGATGTTCTGCTGCAAGCCAGAAAGGCCCTCCAGTAAGAAATGAATGCAGAATGATGTCCTAGTGACGGAGGTGCCCTTCAATGGGCTTACACTTGCTCTTCCAGTTGCAGCCAGGCCACTCTCCACACCAATTTTCACCTCCCTGCTCCCAGGTGCTGCCAGTTCTCACTCACTTGCTGTGGTATTCAGCCATGTTGTTGTCTTCCTCCAGGATCTGCCGGCCAGCAAAGTCAATGGTGATTTTTTTGGCAAGGCGCGAGGCATGACGCAGCTCACGCAGCTCCTGCTCTCTCTTCTGGAGGGCTTCCCTTTCCTGCTTGGAGAGCCACTGGTTGGAGTCCGTGGCGAAGTAATCCGATTCGTCATCAATGACCTGGGTTCGACGCACGCTGGTGAGAAACAATCACAATGGTAGAAGATCAGCACAACAAATCTGCCTTGAAGGGGTTGCCCAGAGAGGTGGTCAATGCCTCAATCCTGGAAATGTTCCAGGTGAGGTTGGATGGGGCTCTGAACAAGCTGCTTTAGTTGCAGATGCACCTGCTCCCTGCAGGGGCACTGAATTAGATGACCCTGAAAGGTCCCTCCCAGTACACACCAGTGTAACATTCTAGGATTCTTTCCTACCAGCTCCCGCCTGTTCTCTCTAGAGAGCTGTACTATCAGGGACACAAAGCAAGAACATCCAAACCAAGGGGTTCAGTCCTGCTCTGCCAATATCAAGGTGTCCATAGTTACAGCACAGAGTGTCTCACCTTGTCCTGTCAAATTCCAACAACTTGTCTTTGTGTTTCACCGCCATCTCCAGGCCTGCTCTGAGTCTAGCTTCTTGGCGAGGCAGCAAGTCTTTGCTTACGGCATCCAAATTCCCTGAGCTTTCAGCACCTGAGAGAGAAAGGAAATCATGGCTCAATAGTCAGCTCTTTAAAGCCCAGATTCGCTGGGCCTGGCTGCAGAAACACCTCCTAAACCAAATGCTATTCAAGTAGCTAAAAGAAGAATCTTGCACCAAGCTCAGCACCCTTCCAAAGCAGGTTCAAGCCCCAATTCTTCCACTAGCCCCTTTCACAGACTCTTCCTTCAAAGAGGAGGGAGCATTTAAATACTACAGTGACAGAGTCTAGGTAGGGTTTAGAGAGAAGATTTTGGGACAGATTCTCCTTCACCCATCCCTAACAATTTGAGCAGTCTAAATTCCACCCATCACCAACTACCAGCCTTGAGTCCCCTCCTAGGAGCCAATTTCTTGGTTTGCATTGCAGCCACCATGGAACACACCAACGTGGTTCACAGAGGACACAGCACAGGCTAACGCCGGCATCTCAGGGCAGCTAAACAGCCTGAATTTCCCCCGAGTTGCTGATCCCCGTTTTTTTACTCCCAAGACAGAGCTCACCACGTTTTGGCTTTTGCCTACACAAAGAAAGGCCTGGCGGGGGCAGAAAGGGAAGAGCAATGAAATGGGGAAGAAAAAGGCATCCTGAAGCACATCAGGATCTCTACAGGAAAATTATAAACAGATCAACTCCGTGATCAGCTGTTACTCTCAAGGACTTATAAGACCTCCTGCCATCTCAGCAGCTCTAAAGAGAAGTTGACACCAACAACCAAAGTATTTTCTCAGTTCTTCATCAGAGTGTGTTTCTCAATCAAGAACATTGTGACCTTAGCTTTATTTCAACTAAACTCATACAAACATCCCCACTGGGAGGGGGGTCCTCACTGGGAGACTGGGTATTATTTCCTCTCACTTTCCTTGGCTCTGTTTCTATTTTTAGCTCCCAAGATAAGCGTGAGACAAGAAAAGTCATTAGAAAATATTAAGCAGCACCTCTCTAGCCCCAGCACAGCAGATAGAGCCCCTTCATCTTCCACAGCACACATTCCACATCAGCCTTATCCTAATTTTCAAGGACAGCTACAACCACCCTGTTGACATGATCAGTTCAGGAAGGCCTAACGAACAGCCCCAGGGCCTCTGGGTAAGGACATTCCCTGATGCCATTTGACACTCGAAGTCGTCACCTCTGTTGCAAGTCCAGAAACAGCGTTAGGTTCTTGCAGAGAACATACAAGTAGCCAACTTCCAGCCATTTACATCACAGAGAAGCATCAGCTCCTGAGGAGAATTCCCTTCAGACTTTGCCAGCAACTCTTTCTAATCTGTATGAACAGATCCAGAGGATTTACCCACCAGGACACACACAGACTCTCACTCCTACACACCACCAAGGCACAGTCAGGCATGGGAGGGCTCCTGCTGCTGTGTAACTGATGGGATTCATTCTATCCCAGCTTTGTAACTGCTACTAACCTGCCATGAGCTTCTTCAGCAACTTCTGGCTCTTGTTCGAGTCCCGTTGAAGAATGTCCTGCTCTTCCTTAGTGCACACCTAAGGGGAAAATAGAAAACGACTTACGAAGGACATCACATGCTTGGTCAGCTTTAACCAATATCCACCTCTTTCCTGAAGTAAACTTTACTTCATCTGCAGTCATTAACTTGCCCCCTTTCTCCAAAAGGTGCCCTTTCAACCAACACCAGGGTGTAACAGGTACGTCAACTGATGCACACCGCATGAGTGCTAAAGAAAACACAGCGTGTGGGCCCTGCCCAGGTCTCCTGCCCCTTACCAGGGTTGTTCCCAGGATGTAGCTGAAATCTCGCCCACATTCTGTAGGCTGGTGTGATGTGCAGCACAGCCTCAGGAGACTGTCAGAAATCAGGCAAGGTCTAAAGGGATGTAAATGATGAGGGAAACCTCTCTGTTCTCTGATGCAGGAGCATCATAAAAGCAAAACTAAGTGACTTAAAGCCACAGCAGTTCTCCCTGGAAGGAAACAGTTGAGTTTCTTTACACCTTAGAGAACTCGGCTAGAAGAACTTTGATCCAAGAGGCTCATTCAACCCATTCTAAGCCCTGAGCAATGATGCCACGCTGTCAAATCAAAACCACCTCATTACTAACCAGACTACCACAGAACAAGCAGGGTCCAGAGCCCTCCTGCTCGCAGACGATGCGCCCGCAAACCAGGCAGTTGTTGACAAGCTTGTGCTTCTGGCCCAGGCATTCACAGGCGTGACGCCCGGGGATCAGGACAGCCAGCTTGTCTTGCCCCTCCTTGGTATATAGGCTGACGTATTTGGGCTTCTTCTTTGAGGAACTGCTACTGCTGCTGACTCCACTGCTGTTCTCCTGTGCCTGAGATGCGAAAAAATAAAGAAACAAACCGTATTCTCAGCGCAATACTGGAAGAAAAGGGAAAGCGCTGGCCCTCAAGCCGGTTGGGGACGAACACTCAGACAAGTGTTCTGCTGCCTGACTGGAATGAAACTTGGACCGGACCCCAGATTCAACAGGAAGATAAGCTAAGGCCTGCCAGGAAAGGCCAAGGAATCTAAACAAAGCGAGGACATCGGGATGTTGCTGAGACACTTGGTGTTTGCTGCTTCTGAAAGCTAAAATTGCTCAGGTCTTGCCAGCAGGCATGCTGTCAGTCCTCCAGACCCGCACCATCACTGCACGGGTATGGAACAGCTTCATGCAGCAGCTCAGCTACTCCCACCTTTATCTGCAAGGGCTGATTATAGCAAGACCCTGTTTGGAATGCTGAAGTCTGGCGGATGCCTGTCCCCAGAACCAGAGCGGAGGGTGGCAGCAGGACCTCTTCACTCACAGTCAGGGCAGCATTTTTTAGGTCTTCCATCTGGCATAGCCACATGAGCAGAGGTTTTTCCACCCACTGTGTGATCAGATATTTAGCTGTCATGTCAATTCTTTTCCTCATTTTGTGACTTGGCATCAGTGATTCTGTGACTGACCTCTACGAGTTTCAACTAGGGACTGCACTGGGTCAGGAGCTGAGCTTTGGGTCAGGCCCAAGCAGAGAAACCCATGACCAAAAACAAAGCAAGGTACTTTAGATGATGGCTGGATTAATAACCTCACAGTGAAATTCTCCGTTTTCTCCCTGAGCCCCTACACCTTGATCCAAGAAACAAAGGGTTCCTCCTCCCACACGACAGAGAGTGCTGCCTGATTATTGTACTCTGATTATTTTACTCTCTGTTACAGACACAAACACACACAAACCTTCTCGTCCTCATATTCTTTGCCCGCAAGCAGTGAGACTCACAGATGCACACACAGGGTACAAGCACAGCTCATCCAAAACCACGGTCAGCTCTGAACAGTCACCGCACAGCAACAGCCACTCTCTTGTTACAACTGGGCAACTGTACAATGTGCTGACAGTGTGCTCACAGCACATACCCGACATGCTCACCTTGGCCAGGTCGAGGGGGGTTTTTACATCCTCCACGTGGGCACTCAGATCAGCATAGGCAGGAGGCTCCTGCTTGTTCCGACCTTTGCGTTTTCCCTTCTTCGCTTGGTCTCCAGCCCGAGGCACCTCTGAAGTCTCTGGAAGCACAGTGGGTAAACACAGAGAAGGGCTGGGTGACTACCAGCAACAGGAAGGTGTCCCTGGATTCTGGCTTCCCAAAAGAAAATGGGCTTTATGCTGCCAAGACAAACAGGAATCCTTCTGGTTGGAAGAGACTTTTAAGACCATCAAGTCCAACCATGCACCCAGCACTGCCAGGGCACCACTAAACCACATCCCTCAGCACTGCATCTCCATGGCTTGGAAACCCCTACAGGGATGGGACTCCACCACTGCCCTGGGCAGCCTGGGCCAGGCCTGGACAACCCTTGCAGGGAAGAAATTGTTCCTCACGTCCAACCTAAACCTCCCCTGGTGCAACTTGAGGCTGTTCTCTC
>JAAGNO010009553.1:0-37295 GCA_033439905.1 Ceryle rudis | reverse complement strand
TTAAAAAAAACGGAAGGAGAAATTCCCCCCCCCCCCAACCAGGGTTTTACATTTGGCAAAGCTGGGGAAATCCTTACAATGAGGCTCAGATCTATGACATTCAGAGCAATTCTGAGACAGGTAAAAGCATTATAAATTTAGCTTTCTGGACCTTTAGAAATGCTTGTTTGTTTACATAACATAAATTGTCTTTGTGTTTACTTAAGTAGTCATGCTGCAATCATATCCATAAACATACCGCACAGATTTCTTCTAGCTCAGTTTAGAAACTGACAGGACTAAATCTTCATAACAGGGCCAAGTAGATATTTGAAATGGTTTTAAAACTTTTCTTTTTTAAATATAACCATATGTCATGTGTCAGAAATCTCAAAAGTAATAGAAGTGTTTATTTAGTTTATTTAATAAAATCAAAGGCCCAAGGTCTAGAGAAAGCAGGCTGTACTCTGACTAAATCTGAAATTCAGATGAGCTTTCATGGTCAGCCAACTCCATGTACAGGCGAGGATCCACAAATAGTTCCAAGGGAAGGTTATAGTGACTAGCTGCACTCACTAAACTGGTGGCTGCTCCTGTGTAGTAGCGCAGAGCCAAAGACAGCTGTGGTAGGGGTCAGAGGTAGGAACAGGGCTCTGCTGTCAGCAGAAGAGTGAAAACTTTTCAAAACAGCCTGAAATCCAGGCACAGCAGTCTTTGGTTGCTGAGCAGTGAGGAGGATGGCGAGGCTCCAAATTGCTTTTGTAACCAGCCTTATCACTATCATCTGACAGCTGGCATTAGCGGCTTCCTGGAGCTGGTGCAGTGGCAAGCTGCTCAGCATCCCTACTCTGCTGCAGCGTGTGTAACGTACCAGTGTAAACTGGCAAGCCCTATCTCTGAGGCACAGCCTGCACTGGTACCTGCCTTGCAGGCTTGACAGCATTTCCAGTTATATTTCAGCACAGCTAGAACTAACTCTGGTAATTTTGCCCCTCTTTTGCTGCCATGCCTATCTTTACCAGTCAATTTCCTAACAAGTTTGTTTGGGTTTTTTTAATTCATCAAGTATTTCAAGGAAATATTGGTATTCCATATCTTATCATCAATCCACACCATAAATTCAATCCTTACCTGAATTTCTATTAAATTTTGGTCCCAGATGATACAGCTGTACCTGTGCACGTGATCCTTGAGGTAGTAGAAAGAAGAGCCATGTGAGACTAGAAACATCTCTCCCTTGCCTTTCACTTACTACAGCGTCCATCCCAACCATGCTAGTCTGATTTGCAGGTCTGGGACCAAAGACGAGGTTTCCAAACAGGCACGATCCCAGCACTTCTTCAGCCCATACAGCTGAGTGAAGTTTTCCTGTTCTCTACAGTGATTTCTTCCCTCCTTGAGAAGTTCCCAGAGACAGGCTGAGCCATATCACTTTTGCTTTCATTAAGCACTTTCACTGAGGACCCAGATGTCCCCTCTTTCTGGCTTATAGGGGAATGGATTATAGGTCACCTCCTTGGAAATACAGTCCCATCAGCCTTTTTTGACTAGCCCAGGAGGAAAGTGAGGTGTCTTAAACTCATGCTGAATCTCATTAGATCCCTGGAGGAAGGTCTTGAAAGACTCTAATGGTTAACAGAGAGGCTTTCATGTTCTGAGGAATCAAATAATGTCATTATGTTCACTTTTCTCACTCTGGTGTGAAAATACTGTCCACCTGGCATCACGTTCAAGTATCAGGCACTATAGCAATGGGACCTGGGAGGGTTTTGTGTATTGGCACCAACACACGTGGTGTGTTCTCCCTATCATGTAACACCAAAGCAGCCATCTGGCTATATGAGCCTACAGCCATATTGACACTCTTTGGTTTACATCTTTTTTTTCTTGCTGTATTTAAGTATACAACACTTTAACTGCACCTAAAAAATAATCATTCAACCTCAATAACACCAAAAAAAATCAAAATATAGCATATTTATTGATGTCTAAAGGTTATGCATTTATAGACTAAAGGTAGGAAATATAAAAGCTCTTACAGTAACTTATGAACCATTATTACACAAAAATACCACACTGTTGCTAAGAATTATGCATGCATGTAGCAATAGAAAAAACTTAGGTTGTTTCATGATAATGATCTTTTGGTTTTGATACTTGAAAAATCTGGAGGAAAGAAAGAGTGAACATTTTATTTTTACTTCCTGGGTTTAAATAAGACAAGAGTTTTGCATGTAGTTCAGACACTTTTATTTTTGAATAAGTGCTTCAGAGTCACTAATCCCTCTGACCAATTAATCTGAATTGATAATGAGATACAAAAGCATATGATTGACAAGATGTTTTCCCTGAAAATACTGTCTTCCAGATGAAGAGGTAGTGTTGAGTAATCTCCCAGCACTGTATATCATTTTATATATGTCTTCTCAGACACCACAGAGATTTTGCAGCAACGCTCACACTTTCGAAACACTTCACAGCAGACTTACAGATTTCACAGTACTTGTAACTGACAGAGAATTAAGATGTATTTTTAGCTTTAAAATAGGAGAAAGTATATTGCTTATTTAGTAGTCTTTGCAGATGCATGCTATACATCCAAGTAATTGTTTCTAAACGGCGGATTTCTTTCTATTGTTGTTTAGTGAGCATCTGATCATCAAAGCATGTTAAATTCACAAACAGAAACTTCTTGTAAAGCTACCTTCAGCATGAAATAATGTGGTGTTGTTCGTGCTATTGCAAAAAGGATATATGGATTGCATATGGGTATACAAGGGTATACAGATGGATCAAGGGTATACAGATGGATCAAGGGCATACTCCTCAAATGCAATTCAGATTTCAGTTTTGTGTTTCCATATTTTTATAAAATTTTTAGGTCTGTTGTATTTATTGTCACATGTAAAGGACACCATATCATGTGTGTCATCCTGTTGTAATCAGAAGTGATTAAGTTCTCTTACATAGCCGAAGTAGGTGACAGACTAAAGTTTTTATGATTATAATAACTCTATTTCATGTTGTAGGAGATCAGCTGGTTTGATGATCCCAAAAATAGCACTGGAGCATTAATTGCAAGACTCGCTAATGATGCCTCACTAGTGAAAGGAGTAAGTAGCAAGCAATGGCATTTTTTATATCTGGTTTGGCATGGAGTAAGTTACAGACTGGATTTGACAGGTAGAAATCCTGCACACAGAGTCAGCAGAAAACTACTATTATTTTTTAAATAATATCATAGTATTTATTAAATATTCTTTTTTGATGTCACAAAAAATTAATCATAATAGTAAATAAGATATGTATTATATATATAACTTTGCTTTTAGTTCATACTAATATTCAGTCTTGTTGTCACTAGTATAAATGAGTAATTCAAGAAGTCTGTTTATTTAAAGTTATTTATCCAGCCTGCTTAGATGCCTACACAGCATTGCATCTCCCTGCTAAAAGTTAAAAATATTAACAAAATGTTTCAGTGTATGTCTCAGAAGGACGATTGCTCTCACTGCTGCACTGTGTTTGTTCACATGGTTAAAGTTAAAAGTGGTCAGAGAGAAAAAATGTTCATCTTGGACTCCAAGTTAGGAACTGCCATGTTTCAAGAGTCATGCTGCTAAATATAGAAGATATGAGATTTATGAAATGCCATTGAGTTTTCTTGGACAAAACCTGAAAACAAGGACTGTAAGTCTGTGTGAATAGATGGAAACAGAGAAGGAAGACTAGATAAGGTACAGAAGACTTGAGGGAATGATCACAGAATCACAGACTAGTAGGGGTTGGAAGGGACCTCTGGAGATCATCTGGTCCAACCTCCCAGAAAAAGCAGGTTCGTCTAAAGCAGGTGGCACAGGAACATATCTAGGCAGGTTTTGAAAGTCTCCAGAGAAGGACATACCACAGTCTCTCTGGGCAGCCTGTTCCAATGCTCTGTCACCCTCAAATGTACAATAGAATCTGTACAATAGAAAGTTTTTCAAAAGATAAAGCAGCCAGTTCTGCAGAACATTTAGACCAAATTAAACACGTTCAGATGTCCTCTGGTGAATAAATCCAGGTAAGAAATATTTCCTGTCCGGTTTTCAAATAAAACAGAGTAATTTACAATGGATTCATTCTTTTCCAGGCTACAGGTTCCAGACTGGCATTAATTACCCAAAATGTAGCAAATCTTGGGACTGGTATTGTTTTGTCATTAATCCATGGCTGGCAGCTGACTCTTCTGCTTTTAGTCATTGTGCCAATTATTGCTGTAACAGGAATGGTTCAAATGAAGATGCTTGCTGGGCATGCCAAAAAACATAGGAAGGAACTGGAAATCGCAGGAAAGGTGGGTTCAGTGATGTTTTAATCTGGTTTTATGTTGTAATGCACAGTGATGCTTAATAGGGATGGATCAAAAGCATACTCCTCAAAGAATTAAAAGTTAGCATTGTATTGTTCTGACAAAATGCTGATATAGCAGATACGAAGCTGAAAATTGAAAATGTGAATTATTCATTTATATTCTCCAATTGCTTGTAGTATTCCAATCATACTAAGCTTTTAAGTCCTGGGTCCCTCACGCCTGTCCCGAGTCTGCATTTGGGTTCCCTATTCTTTCCCAGCACTCTACATTTTTTCCTTTTCTTCATTTCTTTCCAGCTTGTTTCCTTTTAGAGCCCCTCTCTTCTACCTGTCACGTCTTGTCTTTCTCTCACCTTGCCATTGTCTGTGGGTTTAGTATAAAAAGGCATAGTATAAAAACCATGAGTAACAAGGATGCAAACATCATGGTGACAGTGTAGTTGATGATACCCTGCAATCCCTTGCTCTCCTTTTCATTCCTTCCCCTTTCAGCTGGGAAGGGAAGCAGGAGCCTGGAAACCTGCTTCAAAGGAAAATATCAGTGTGGCAACAAAGAGAGAGGATGTTACTTCATTTCATAACTTTGAGGAGAGACATTTTCTCACTTCATAAGATGTGCTGTCTCAGGACAAACTGTGCTTTGTGGGGACTGTTTTTTTGACACACTCCAAGCAGCCCAGCACCTCTGTCATCCTGTGCCCTTTCCCTCCCTTCCATTACACCACAGTCAGTTGTGCAAAGGAGTCTGAGCACAGCAAATCTTATTCTCTCGTTCCATGATCACACTAGGAAAGTTTCTCAGAGGCAGTTCTGTGCCACCAGGCTGATTAGTAAATGGTTTCGGGTGTTTACTCCTAGCCTTTTTCACACTAAAATAAAAAGAAAGGAGATTCCTCTTGGTTTTGACTGACAGGCATTTTAGTACAAATCTGCATAGTAATGATTGATTGTAAGGTCAAATCACAAGGCATCCGTAAAATGTTGTCCCCTGACACACATAATACAACAATAAGAACATTCTCTAATAACTGTTTTCTCATTAAAAACATAGCAAATATTCAAGAGAATTCAAGGGAATTGATCTTTTATCTATCAGGAATTCTACAACAATTTTCAGCTGAGCCCTAAAATGTGACTTGAATTTAACAAACAAAATCTCACTGTGCTCTTTTGCAATAAATATCCAGTGCAATCATTGTATGTTTGGAGTAAAATTATTATCTATTTTCTGTATCTCTTTCCAGATCATACAATGATTGCATGGGCTATTTATCAGCCTCAGCAGGTAACAGTGGTTGGAAAAGGCAGAAGAGGGTAATGTGAGGACCAGAAGTGAAACTTGGAAACCTCTGTGAGCTCAGGGGCTGGCTGCTAGAAAAACAAAGAAACAGTCCAAAACAAACTTTCTTCTAAGAAAAGACAAATTCATTAAAGGCAGTTAGTGAAACAATGGTAGAGCTTCTCAGCCTCAAAGCATATTTAAACTGGCTGTGAAGAGAAAAATTTCACTTTTCCAGTACAATTATTCCTATTAGTAATACAGATCTAAAGAAAACATTTTGTTTGTCTTTGTAGGGGAGCCAGCAGTTATGTTAGATTTTCCATGATTAATTATTTCGGCATCTTATCCATCATGTTACTTAGTCTGTTGTGTTTCTTATTTGTAGATTGTCTAAGCATTTTTTCTACATATTATGTAGAAGTAATGATGTAGAAGGAAGGGTCTACCAAATGCACGGGTACAGTTAGGTTTTTGGAGGTCACTGTTCATGTGTTTAGAGCTCCTAGGCTTTTCCTTTTTCTTTTTGAGTTGAAGGCAGGGTCGTGCTTGCTTCAAGCTGTTTTCTACACTTACAGTAAAGGCTGATGGTTCACAAGGAGAACCTAGGGGTGTTTTGTTATCCATCAAAATAAAAAGCTAAAAGAGATTTATTTTTAAAAGAATACTTTTGTTAAAAAAACAAAAAAAAAACAAAAAAAAACCCCTGTTCTTTACATGATAGGGTAATCAAAAAAAATTTCAAAATACTATCACTAATTATTAAGAAAGTTTTGCCGAACAAGTAGCCTTGTTGTGTGCCTTTTTATGCACTGAAATATTTTAATAATCAAAAATCTCATAATCAAGTTGGTTACAGTTGCTCATCATTATCTTATGCTAAAATTTACGTTGTCTCAACTTCACTGCTATAATCCACACTAACTGGATATATTTAATAGCAGCATATGAACAAGTGTTGCAGCTACACTTTCAACAGTATTATAGACATAATCCTGTTGAACTTATTCTGTTTATCTGCTTATGTTTAAAAATTTTCATATAAACTTGTTTTTCTGCTGATGAATATCTGCTCTCCAATACAGATTGCTTCAGAAGCCATAGAAAACATTCGAACTGTTGTTACTTTGACTCAGGAGAGAAAATTTGAGCATATGTATGGACAAAGTTTGCAAGCATCATATAGGTAAAAGAATGCTTCTTTTAAAGTTATTGAAATATTTCTTTTTAAAATGAAGATAAATTAACACCAATAATCTGAATCACAATTTATCTCTGTCAGTGCATCATAAGAGTTTTCATTCCAAACTCAGCTTTGATATAAAAAAATACATATTACCTTTCCCTTCTAGCTAATGCTCTTGACATTTTAGGTAATGTTCTAAAGGATTTTATTTTTTTTCAAAGTCTCCATGATTGGCTGCTGTAATTCTAGAAATTGAAGCCTTTTTTAATTCTTATAATCACAAGACCTATCTTCGGAGGGAATCTATTGTTTAACAAACCAAAATCAGTTTTTACCTGCATATTTAGGTATTATTCCTATAAAAAAATCAGTGGGATTTTCTGAGAAGGGAGCCAGAAGGATGGACCTCCATAGTAGCTTCATATTTGTTCACTCTGCTATTTTATGGAAGCACTATCGGAGATCATGTGAAACCTCATGAATTATCACTTGTAGTTTAACATACGATAAAAATATTGAATTTCTATTGAAGTAATTCTGCTTTGTAGGAATTCTGAAGTGATCAATGATTTTCTTCATGTGTCAGTTAGTTGAAACTTTGAATTGCAACTGTATTGTAATTTTGAAAATAATTTTAATTAATGTATAAGGTGAAGACAAATACAAATTGTATGTGCTCAAAATATTTAGAGCAATTAATTCTTTTATCCCAATAGTGGCATTGGTTTGGGCAGACAGGAAACTAAATCATACAGGAACGATGATGGTTTAGATTAGCTATCTTACAAATAGCTGGAAATTATTTTACTTTAAAATTTATTTAAAGGACTTGTGGAACTCTTTGAATTATAGGATACTCTTCACATCCTTGATTGCTACAAGTTAATGTACAAAATGATCATTATTTTTTCTGTTACAGAAATTCTGTAAAGAAGGCACATATATTTGGATTTACTTTTGCCTTTACACAAGCTATTATGTACTTTACTTATGCTGGGTGTTTTAGGTTTGGCGCCTATCTAGTGAGAAATGGACATATGCGGTTTAATGATGTGCTTCTGTAAGTATCTCTTTGTTAGGTTCTTTTTTGCCCATGTGGGAGAATATGTTTGATTTTTCTAAAGGTATCATGAGATCATGGAGTATAGAACTGAAAAAAATCAATAAATACTTGTCTTCCATTCTTCACCCTTACATTCCCATTCCTTCCTTAACTATTACAAATCCAATTATACAATAATACGATTTTAGACTGTGTTTAGCTACCTACATACAATTGCCCTTGTGATCAGGTTGTCCAGGGTAAAAGGAAGGCAACATGAAGACAGGAAAAACAAAGCCATTCTTTGTTTTCATGGCCAACAAGGTTTCTTTGACAACAGAATCACATGACTTAGTTGTAGGGAGTGTAGGTGGACAAGACTAAAAGGTAAGTGAAGCAAGTAACAAGTGAAACTGAGGTGAGGAAATTATGAGACCTGAGACAGTGGAGGTGGAGAGCAGGAGAAAGGTTCAGCAAAAACTCAATCTGGAAAATGCCCAGGCAGAGCTGAAAAAGCTTCTCTGAGTGTTTCTGGTGATTTGTTCCCAACCGACTGCTACCTTTCCAACCTTCTCTTTCCTCCCTCCCTATTTCCAGCATCTAACCAAGTCTTTTGCTGTTCTCCCTGCAGATGAAATCCCTGTTTGTATTTGCCAATAGTCACCTTGTCTCCCATGCACATCCCATACTTTCTTTCAGCAATTGCCACACTCTTGCTTGGCAAAAAATGCAGCTGAAGCTAAAGCTGCTTCTTACCCTGATTACAGCAACCCCTTTTCAAATACCAGCACGACCCTCCCTTCCCCTATGCTTTCAAGCATCCTCTCCTCTTGTAACTTCTCTCCTGATGCCCTTTGCTTATGCTAGATTTCAGGCCTCTTTCTCGTCTCCCATTTGCCTTTTGCCTTTTTCTCCTGAATTCAAGGATTTGATTGTACGTAGAAGACTGGGCCATTCAAAGGAAATGTGGAATGGCAGATTTCTCCACAATACTCGGACTGCTCCACAACTAATACTTTCAGTTTTATAGATGAAGAAACTATACAATCTACCACATCTCATGCACTGAGAACAGAAGCACAAATCAACATATCCATTTCTAGTAAATCCAGACAAGTGGGCAGGGAAGGGAAGCCTAGAGTGCTACCCTCCTTCCCACAAACAAATTAGGAATTTTCTCAGTTAAGAAAAAATCACAGAGTTTGCAGCAGAGAGCTCTCACCCTACCTCAGCCTTATTAATGAGAATTTATCTGAAGCTCCTAATCTGTCCATAATTTTTTTTTTTTTCCCTTGACACATCAATGACAACATATTTTTCCCCTTTTTACCTTTACAGAGTGTTTTCAGCTATTGTATTTGGTGCAATGGCTTTAGGACAAAGCACTTCTTTCACTCCAGACTATGCCAAAGCCAAGATGTCAGCTGCCCACTTGTTCATGCTGTTTGAAAGAGTGCCATCCATAGATAGCTACAGCAAGGAAGGAAAGAAGCCTGTAAGTAACCACAGTGTTATGCACAGCATTGCATACTCTCATTACTTCAAGTCTGTTTTTCTTTTTCTCCTCCCACCCACATCATGGCTATTGAAAACAAGTACTGTGTGAGCCCATTCACATCTGACTCATCCAACCAAACAGGGGTTAAGCTATGCTTTGTGTCTTCCCCTGACAAAACGTCACCTGTCTCTTGGTGAAAAATCTTTAAGAGCCAGTGGAAATAGAGTTAATGCAGCAGAGAACATGTCAAGAATCTGAACGAGGTTCTTGCAAAGCAGACAGGAGTCAGCCACCTAGCGTTATCGTTACTTCTGAAAATGTAATCTTGTTTAACAGATGGTGTAAGAGAAGCTGTCAGAATTTGTGTTTGTGTGACAGAATTTTAATTAAAATATGCCAGCAGAGCAGAATATTTAGGAGAGAATTTGTATTTTCTCAATAGCTTCTCACTACATATTAATTTCTGGGAAAAAACAAAGTCTGAAACGCAGGAAAAACTCCCACTGACCTCTTTTATAAATGTGCCTCATAGTCTTTTATGATCTGTTACATTAGTCTAAAAAAACTAACCTAACTCTACTGTTTCAATCAGAAAATATTTGGTGGAAACATAACATTCAATGATGTGGCATTTAGCTATCCAACTCGACCAGAGACCAAAGTGCTCCAAGGTTTGAACATGAACGTAGAAAAAGGACAAACTCTGGCTCTTGTTGGTAGCAGTGGCTGTGGAAAGAGCACTGTTGTTCAGCTGCTGGAGAGATTTTATGATCCTCTCAGTGGAGAAATGGTAAGTGTTCCACATCAAAGTGTAAATTGCAGGTACATGATACATGCTTACTCTATTTTATTACTATAATGTATTTACACTTTTTTTTCTCTTAAATAATTTCACCACGTTTGTTAGTGTAACTATTCACTTTTGTCAATGTTTCCAGTATAATTTTTTTGTAATTTTTTTTTGAAAATTAATGGCAAGGATTTTCAATATTCTCTATGCAATCCTGGGGAAAGCAGGAGGAGAGTGAAATTTCTTAATTTTTCATGCCATTCCAAGTTACTACAATAAGATCCAATGGAAAGAAGTTGCTGGTACACTGGCCTGACCAGAGCCCACTGGAATAAGTGAGGTTTAGTTTATTTACAGTAAGAATGAATTGTTGGAAATTTAACAGCAGCACTGCTGAGGGTAACCACTAAACCTCATTCACCACCAACTATCATGCAAAAATTAAAAGATAAAAAAAAACCCCAAACCCTGAAAAGATCTTGGATCTTGAAGTGTCTGGAGGCTGCAGATAGATGTCTGTGCATTCCTAGGACAATTTTGTACTTATCAAATAAAGTGACTGCATATTTCATCTGTTTCTTTACTTACGTGTGTATTTCACACATAGTCAGGGCTTCAGTTTAGAGGATTTGATCTTTCCCCTAAAAGTCAGAGAAAATGTGACCACTGGACTTCCCAAACCCAGATATCTGTCTCTTTTCTGACTCTGTAAAAGGGAAAACTGTCATCTGTAGCTCAAACTGAACTGCAGCGTGAAGTGCAGATAGCCTCCTTGATAGATGGAGGTGCTGGAGTGACCTTTCAGCTGCTTCTCCCTGGAGTTTGTATTTATTTCCTGATACTTGTCAATGAGAGAGTAGCGTTGAATAGTGAGGTATCTTTTCCTGAGACTGAAAAAAATATTTATTTAGTGTTTAATCATTTAACTGCTTCTATTACAATCTGAGAATAAGAAGACAGATTCATCTCATCAACCCACACAGAAAACATCTGGCAAGTCAAACTGTTCCTCACAGAGGGGTCCCTAGTCTCCCGTGCACACAAATACAAATTTTCTTGTAAAGACAGAAACATTTAGCCTATTATTTTTTCACTGATCACTATGCTGACGAATCCAAGCCCTGGGTTAGGGCTCTCTGCAATGCCAAGTGCTGTATAAATAATGAAAAGATGATCTGGGCTCCAAGAGTCCAAGGTCCCAGCGTACCCGCAGGCACAGAACACTGATTTAGTCCACAGCTCATTAGTTCTTCTTTAGATAGAAGTCTTGAGGATAAAGCAGAAACATTGACTGATGTTTTATTTTCGGCAAAACAGGTCTCTGCAAAATGGAGACAGTTAAACTTATGTCACGGTTTAGGGTCAGGGCAGCCCCTTAGACCTGTAACAGATGCTCCCTGTTAACCCCCCTCCAAAGGGGAAGAGAAAGGGAATGAGGCAGAGAGGGAAGAGGAGGAGTTCAAGTGCTGTTATGTAGAGTTTTACACACGTATCTCATTATACATGAGCAAGTGGTGGTAGATGAACTTTTCTCACTGATGTACAAGGATGCTATTCAGTTATGGGATTAGGAACTACTGTCCCCCATTACAGTCACTTGAGAGGCGAGGACATCTGACTGCCAGATCAGCAGAACAGAGGTGGGATAAAGCTGCTAATACAAGAAGTGGCTGGGGAAACATCTTGTGGTATAGATCTTCTACTGGTTTCTGAAATAGATCACACTGTCACCAGCATAGTACCAAATGTCTCTAGTACTGATAGCAAGATGGCAGAAAAAGTGTTGGCTCTCTTAGGGTGATAAACAAGTGGGGTGCAATACAGTGGCTTCAAACAGCTGGAGTTTTTCAAGGTTCATAGAGGCATCTGCTGTTATTGTATTGATTGCAAACAGAACTAGGCTTTAACACTCATCTCTCCATCTATTCTGCCACACATAAGTGCCTAAGTTACAGGCTCAGGGCTTGAAATGACCTGAGTCCTGTCTGGTAAAGGCCTTATAATGTCGCTAAATTGAAAACACAAACACAAACAAAACCCAGACATCTATAAAGTACTATGATTAAAACAATATTGTTTCTGACTTTTTAGCTCCTGGATGGCCAAAATGCAAAGACACTAAATATCCAGTGGCTGAGAGCTCAGATTGGTATCGTCTCGCAAGAACCAATCCTGTTTGACTGCACTATTGCTGAAAACATTGCATATGGGGATAACAGTCGGGAGGTGTCACATGAGGAGATTGTCCACGCAGCAAAAGAAGCCAATATTCATTCCTTTATTGAATCACTACCAAAGGTAATTAGGCCCTCATTTCCATCTTGAAACTGGAGGGAAAAAAAAAACCCAAACAAACATTGTGCCTGTTCATGCTTTCCTAAGTAAATACAGGTTAAACACATTTATATTTCTGTCACTTATTGAGTTAGATATTCAAGTCTGGAGAAGTTTCCCCCCAGAAGACCTAAAGGACAAGCAGAGAGGTAGGAGGTGACAGTGGCTGCTGGCATTTGCTCAGTCCCATTGCTGCAGATGCCTCCATGGAAGGAGTCTTCATCTCTGCAGGAGAAGCCTCTGTTAATAAAATAACCTAGGTGATATTGGTACTCAGGCAAGTCATTCTAGATAAAGAGCATGGACCAACAAATATGCACGAAGTACTGAGAAAGAGTCTGGGTACATCCCTTCAGTTAAGTGAAAGCAACAGAAGACTGCTAAGGGAGCCCAAGGAGCACTGGTCTTACCTTCCTTTATTCAGTATCTCATTAGCCTGGCGTGTAAAGTCACAGACAGAGTTGGCTTGGAAAAACAGGCAGAAACTCACCATCTTGTTCCCATTCCTTCTCTTCCTTTTCTTATTTATACCTGTTGTGACCTCCTGGTTGCATTTGATCTGACAAGCTGAGACTCAGATATGGTGTATTTTTTTGCTGCAAAATAAATAGCACCTTAAAGAAAAAAGCAGTTTGGGGTTTTCTACATTGGTCGTATATAATTATGCCAAAAAAAAAAATCGCAGGAGTTGATCTGCTCATGTCCCACTGAGCAGCTGCTGGCACGTGAATGCAAGCAAAGGCTCTTCCTACCTGCTGTCTGAATTGATCAGATGAAGCTAACACCTCCTTGACAGCTTACTGTTGTGGCAAATATGGTCTAAAACAAATATTTCTCAGTCAATAAATATGGGCTTGGACAAATGTTTCTCAGTCAATAAATTCCCACAGGCTTAGGAGGTTAGTAGGTTTTCCCTGCAAAGCCTTGTCCCTTAGATGAGAGATGTACATTTGTTCACAGTGTAGGTAGCAGACAGGGGAAGCACAGTGCTGGAATCAAATTTCTTGAGTAAATTTGTGTCGGCTTTAAAATAGACTGCAAGGCAGGTGAGATTTTGAGTTTGACTGGCTTCTCTTTCATTGTAAATCACTTAACGTCTCTCAGGATGAGTTTTCTTATGGAGAACCAAGGTGGTGAAAGAAGAGCTGACTGCTCAGGCTGCCTGGTGCTGAGCCTTGGGTTTGTTCCCAGCTATATCACAACCTTCCTCTCACTAAGCTTCTCTGTATGTTGGTCCCCTACACCAAATCAAATCATGCTGCTCTTGCTCTGCATCATTTGCTCTGCAGTTAGACATGCTCAGAAATGTGTTTCTCAGCTCAGCTACTATATGTAGGCTCCTCATCCCACCTTGCCCTGGTGACTGGGAAAGGGTCTGCCCCAGACTCAGTGGAAACGCAGCTCAATGTCATGCTCCACAACATTAAGTCCAAATCCAGGTTTACATCTGTGCTTACTTTTTGTATCTAGAAATACAACACACGCGTGGGAGACAAGGGAACCCAGCTCTCTGGTGGTCAGAAGCAACGCATTGCTATTGCCCGAGCTCTTGTACGGCAGCCCCGAATCCTGTTGTTAGATGAAGCTACCTCTGCACTGGATATAGAAAGTGAAAAGGTACCTTGGCTTTGCAAATGGAAATGGGGATTTGCAAGCTGGCTGGTCATGCCACCAGGAGGCTCTTTTTTTTGTAAAAAACCAAGCAGAAAATCTTACCCACCCCCATCCCAAAAGCAATTCAGTAGTATAAATTTTCAAAATAACATCAGTGAAACATTTGGCATCTTTGTAGCCACAGAACCCAGAACATCAGATGGCATTAGAGAATTCATAACCTTCAGAGTATTTAAAAAAAAGAAAGAAAAATGGAGATGGTGAGGGGTGTGTGTACAAAGTACACATGGCTTGTCAAATACAATTGTTTGGGACAATTTCTAAAACTGACCAACAGCAGCACTAAGGAAGGGCCAGGCTGTGACTTTGCGTAAGTCTGCTTGTCTTCTGGGCCAAGTGAAAGTATGAATGCATGCACCACAGAAAGGAGTAAGTTTTTCACCTCCAAGGGCATAGAAAGATCACCTCTGTCATTGCTCCGTGACAGAGAACAGCCACAGGGTACCACAGGTGGAAACAGCTGCTGTATTTAATTCACCTTTCATTTTGTACATTCCACAGATTGTTCAGGAAGCACTGGATAAAGCCAGAGAAGGTCGCACCTGCATCGTGATAGCTCACCGCCTCTCCACCATCCAAAATGCTGACAAGATTGCCGTCATCCAGAACGGCAAGGTTGTGGAGCAAGGGACCCATCAGCAGCTCCTGGCTGCAAAAGGCATCTACTATTCTCTGGTCAATGTTCAAAGTGGGTCATGCAATATGTGACAGAGGACGGTACCCGTTGCTGAAGTGCAGCTATGCAGCTGGTTAAGTCTTTTCTGTGAGACTGCTAAGGATATTTCACTACTGGTTTTGGCAAAATTATGTAAATAGTTTCCTGAAAACCCATAGCTAATAAATGACTGAGGTACATTTGTTTTAAGAACCCAACTCTCTTCTTCCACCAGCACACAAATTCATAGATGCTCAAATTAAAGATTATGCAGTAGTCATGAAAGAAACCACCAACTGTCCAAACTGCAAAGCAAAGGACTCCCATATGCGGAGGGCCCCTTCTGTCCTCCAGGCACTGAGAACATCAGTTCTGCAGCCCCTAGCATGGGAGCTCACAATGAAGGGGTATGTGTACAAAAAGGGGGAGAGGATGGGAGGGCAGAGGCACTAGGGGTGAACAGGCTGGTCTTCTAGGGGGCTAGGAAAAGCACAGTGTCCAGCCTAAGCACAGCAGCAAGCTGTAATGTACAGTGCTTGTGAAAAAGGGATGAGAGCTTGTTCATCTGTTTTTACAGGTTGATTGCAACTACGTGTTCTAACTTTCCATTCTCTCTAAACTCCATTGGAGGATTATGGCAGTGCAATATTTGCCAGCAAGAGGCCAGAAAAGTTTTCAGAAAAGCAGCCTCTGGAAAGAAAGAGTAGCTATTGCTTATGCACCAAGATGCCAGCACTCAAAGGCAGAAGGAAGGTAGCCATGCGTTCTTCAACACAGAGGGGTCCCAAGTGCCATTCCAGGTATGACTGTTTCAAAATAAGCACATGTGCCACCCCCAGGAAGGGAAAACAGAAGCTTGTTGGGATTGGTGTCTGGCTCAGTCCTTGCACCAATGCAGCAACCTGGCTCCTGTTCTTGGCTTGCCAACGTACTAATGGGTGCAGCAAATTTCAGCAACCCCCTGCTTTGATTTCAATGTCTTCAGAGCAAATGGTGCCTGTCCAACAACAACAGGCACAGCTTAACCACCACAAATGACATTTTCTCAATGCTACACTTGCTGAAACAGTTTTCCATTATTTCTGCCAGGATTTCTGTGCTCTCAGAAAACTCCAGAGAGGCAGGGCTAGGTGGGGGGGGGGGGGAAATAAAGGCAAATAAATTCCAAATTACGCACTTTATCAGATATCAGGGTGTTTTAACTGCATGTTCAAAGCAAACAAGCAAACTGTTATCACTGTTGCAACCAGGTTTACTAACTCAATTGAGGGATGAAAGGTTGTAACTGTCAGAATTTAGGATTTTTTTTTCTTCTCAGAAATTACAGCATCGTAAGGACACACGCTTCATTAACTGAGAGATTTCAGAAAATCATTTACCTCTGAGAAAGACAGTGGGTTACTACAAGCACTCCAGAACAGGAATGAATTCTTACTCTGTAAGAGTTTTGGAAGCCCTCAAATAAATCTGATAACCATTCACTGTTTAATGGTTGAAGATGGGACGTACAAGTAGTCTAGTAGGCAGGGAAGACTAAGGCTGAAATAATGAGACTATTTTCTGAGGCAACAAGACCCACTATGACAGACCCTGGCCTGTTACTCAGGGAGGTGTCAGACTTTGAAGAAAGAAGTAACAAGGAAAACTGTTGTTGCTACTCTGAAAAAGCAAAAGAAACCAACGAAACAAACAAACCAAAAACAAAAAAACCAACAACAACTAAACAAAACAAACAAAAAACAAACCAACCCCCCCAAATTAACAGAGCTTCCAGAGGGCAAAAAGACTGGTTCAGTGTCAGCTGAGGATGGTCATTTCTCTAAAACAAACAATCTCTGATCTCTCTCAGAATTCCCAAAACTAGAGAAAAGATAAAACAATGGTACTTTAGAATCTCTATTTCAAGTTCATGTCTCCCCAAGATCATCTCTTTCACAAAGTCTTGTGGCTACACATTAAACAGTCCACCCATAAATCAATTCATATACAAATGACTTTGAGAAGAATTTTATTTCTAAGACAGGAAAATACAAAGCTGCTCAAACAGAGGAATCAAGTCTTAAAATCCTGAGAATCCTATCAAACTGCATTCAGTGCTTTCTTTTATTGTGTATTGTTAGTGTAAAGCAGCAGACATTCACAGTTCACTGGAAGATGAAAATTCTGAGGAATGTGGAACTCCTATGCTGCTTTCTGTCTTTATTATTGAGAGCTCTTTTTTCAAAATACTTCAGACTGTAGTGCTCTCCTACCACAAAGGTAGTGGCAACATCCCCATTCATGGGTACAACTTTTACTTGTTATAATCCCAATTGCAAAAATGAAAGATAACATAAAATAACATACAGCCTGATG
Organism: Ceryle rudis; assembly: GCA_033439905.1. NCBI lineage: Eukaryota > Metazoa > Chordata > Aves > Coraciiformes > Cerylidae > Ceryle > Ceryle rudis. Next base: position 20,150 of record JAAGNO010009553.1, on the reverse strand, counting down.
AAGGCAGCCCTTCTATTTCATAAATCACTATGAATAGGAAGCATAATCACCTAAGAGAATAGCATGGTTACCCTTAAGTACACAGTTAAGTGCTCCACTGGCATAAACAGTATCAGGAAACTACAAAGTATTCTACATGTTACCACTAAAATCATAAATACAAATCTCCACTTCCAACGTCCCATTTCTCAAGTGTTTGCATTGTTGAGGCATATTTTAATATTGCATAGTTCTACACAGATAAGGTACTACAGCTTGCATTGTTGTTGCAAATGGCTACATTAATCTCAAAATGGGTACTGTTACCACAGTAAATCCCATAAAAATAGGTAGACTTCACACAGATCATTATATGTCTTAAATTGAATATAACAGTACTCTTGAGTAGCTTTTCATTTATAAGTACTACATATAACTCGTGAGCTTGCAAAGGTTTTGCATTATTATCAACCTTACAGCTGAGCTGCAACTGTTAATTGTAGCATGTCCTGAAAACACTGGAACACAGTTCTACACAGCACTTCTGCATCAGTCTCCGGACACGATTTCCAAGAAGAACAGGTAGCAACAATCCTACCAGTGCAGAAAACAATAGTTACCACTCTTAATTGTCATAGTCTAGGATAAAAGTGACACAAATTGCCTTGAAATGTGACATTAGACATAAATTCTGAAGCAAAAATTGTCACAAAAACATACTGTCTCCATGTTCAAAAAGCACTTGGATCTCTAGTGCCATCAGCAAGCAATAATATTGACGTATCATGAAACCAGATACTTTAAATACCCACTTTTACATACACAGTGACATAACTTTTCCACTTCTATTTGAAAATACTGTGAATTATTTTTCTTCATTGCAACTAGTTTAAAGTACTTTTTTTCTATTTACACGGTAAAAGGTAAATCTTTATCTAGTTCTATTTATCTTAACACAGACATAGATCAAAGTATAAAAGGTTTGTATTCTCAAACTGAATCAAATCTGCCCCTAATCTATATCTAGCTTTAGGAAGAAGTCATCTGAATTACACTAAATCACAAGGCAGCAAGTTATCTCAAGACATTGTAATCAAAGTAGTTTATTAGATTTGATAAAGACACAATCATTTTTGTCCATAAGAGCAGTAAGACAAAGCTGGATCTTTTCAAATCCTGCTATTTTAAGAGAAGTAAAGCCAAATGTTTCAGCTTCTCCTTGTTACTCAACAAGGTCTGAGTCAAGAGCTCTGTGTATCACTGCCAAGAATGAGCGTGCTCACCCGTACACTCTGGTCTACCGCAGTCAACTGCTACTTTTTTAAGAACACCTTTGTATGTAACATTTAATGAAAGTTTATTTTAAAGTTAACTTCTTTCCTTCCTCCCTCCTTCCACCTTCCCCACTCTTTTCTTTCTGCTTCTTGTATCTTGGTGCTCACTTCATCTCTACCATTTGTCCTTCCTCCCGCAAAGGTCTTCACAGAACGTTAATGCCTCTGTTCTTATGGACCTGACTTCTCAATCTTTTCTGACACGTTCAGCCACGTCTCTTCTTTTTCTTTCCTCATTCTAGTCGTTAGACTCCTTTCCCTTTGTGACAGAACCATGCCTAAATTAAATTATATCCTTACCTGTCATCTCTGATCGCATAAAAAAAGCCATAGCCATGATCTACCATAGGGAGTGCAGATCCATTAAATCTAGTGTAGCCAGTCAGACTAGTTGAAAGAATAAAATTCCCACCTCCTCCACTGTAAAACAACACAAACCAAAAGAAGTACTTTTAAAGGTAATTGAAAACAAGGCAAGTTTTACAAAAAAAAAGTTATTTTCTCCTAGAGCTCGAGACATCAGCCCCCATAAGGCCAATGTAACAAAATCCTTGGACTCTTAGGCATACCACCTCCCCACACACAAGAGTATGGATCACCTCGCTGTGAAGGCATTATCCACATAAAGTTCTGGCACTGGCAGTCCTTGCTCCTGGGCTATGAGTAGGAGACCCAGAAGATGACGATCAAAGCCTGTCAAATAAAAACAAATACTGCATCATTAACATCGGCATTTCCTGGTTTTCTACTTCTGGTTTGGGTAGTTGAAGAACAGATAAATTACAGACTCTACTAAAGGCCAAGATTCATATTGTAGCACACAAAAACATTTCCCAAATATTCCATCTAAGAGGCCTTCATCACTTTCAGCTTGCAACACTGAGCCCAAACACAAATGAACTAAGTAATATAAACCCAGCACATTTCCTTTGGAAAACAAAAACCAAAACTTCCCTTTCAGCAAGGAGGAGTTCCACACAGTGAAACTGACCCAATTACATGGACAAGGTGAAAAGGCTTCCAAGGCCACAGCTGCCTAGATAACTCACCAAGGAGGATGACGAGAGTATGAAGGTTCAACGGGGGATTATTTCTCAGCTACTCTTTCTCATTCATAGAATAGTTTACCAAGATAACACACATGGGTCAGAATTTCACCCAAATCTGTGCCTTAAAAGACCGCATTTCCCATTTTCCAGAAAAGCATGTATTTGATCAGAACGTATTTTCCAATAATGTATATCTGGGCAGAAAAAGAGAACTAATATTCTAAATGAACATGTCTTTGGGGCACAAGGACTAGGTTTTATTTTATACTTTAATTTAGGGGATACAAACTGTTAAGGAGCAGTTTTTACTCATGTTAAACACAAGACGGCAGAGAAAACGTATTAGCGTACAGCAATATTTCCTTTGCACTCACAAGGGGGGGGGGGGAATCTCATAGTACCTTTTCCATGCTCACATTCTTTCCTCATTTTATTGTGCTTTGCAAATGCCTTATACATCAGCTGTAGTCGTTGATAAGTCTGTAAAATATGGGAGATGGCATTTAAAAAAAACCCCAAAAATTAAAAAACACAAGAACAACAACAAAAAAAAAACCCCAAAACAAAACAACCCAACGCAATCCAGATGACTGAAATATCAGGAATCACAGAACAGCAAGTTTTTCCCTTTCACAGTTTATAGCAATTTTAGATAGAAGAAAATGGAGGAACCGGAAAGGTACTTTAGAACCTCTCGCAAACTCCTCTCAACTCCAAATTCCTTTTTCAGGAGAACTTGCTCATTTGTTTCCTGCATCTCTGTTCTGTTTCTCGAATCATTTTTGAACCAAACAATATTCTATACCTCATGCTCTTTCCCAAACAAGGTGAAACAAGGGAAAACAGCCACTGTGGACTTCAGTAATCAAAACAAAAACTTTCCTACAATGTCACCTATTGAGAAGCACACTAGCTTTTAGAAGGTGCAGTTACATGATTTACTACGCCCTGAACTGGTAAGGGCATTGGACTAGACAATCATTGTAAGTCCCTTTAATTGAAATATTTTATTCTGTTCTATCACTTTTCATGGAAAAAAAAAAACCCAAACAAAAAACACACGCAAACCTGTGACACAAAAGCAGAAAACAAAAATCCTAATTAAAATATATGCAGATGACAACTCTGTTCCCAGATTTTCTCTGCTGACTGAAATATTAATTCCATGACAGTAGTTCTGCCCAACATCATGGTTTTTTCAATTTTATATTGAAACATACATATTAAAACCAGAGAGAACACAATACAAATAACATGTTTTAGTAAAGCAGGCCTAGAAAATCACCTCTGGGTACCCAAGATCTTGACTTCTAAGATCTTGTATCTTACTAGTTCTTTTACTTAAGAAGCACCCTTTATCCTATAATTAATACATGAAAGGCTGCAGCAGAGAATGTGAAACAAGGGCAGTAGCCACTCAATTTGGTTAAAAATCAAGTTACTAAAGCTCACAAGGGGCGAAAGAAAAGTTGAGACAAAAGGGATTTTTACGTAGTACCTAACTTCAGCTATTTTCTGGTACCTTAAAAGTAGACTTTTAAGCATCCTAATTTCAATACCATTGAACTGATTCAGTGCCTTTTTTAAGACTCGAGAGGTCATTATAAAGGGGAAAAAAATTAATAATAATAATAATAAAAAAATCGCAATAGGAAGATATTTAGAGATGCTATTAAAATTACAAAGAAAAAAAGAAAAAGGCTACAGCTAGTGCTGGAAGTAACAAATCTCTACGTGTAATACCACAGAAACCTGATAATTGCTTAGAAGATAACTGAAGAGCAGAGAAATAACAGGAATCCGTATTTGCAGTAAGAAAGCAGATTTGAGTAATAGCCAGAAAATTGAGTTTTAAAGCTGCAGCACATGCCAAAAGAATCCAGTAAAGACCAGGAAAATATGCTTTTGAAGACTGTAATTATCAATTGGACGTACTTCCTGATAGCCACATTTCTGTACGTTTCTCAGATGCATTAATATAGAACCTCTGAATTTCCTAAAGATACACAGCCCTTTGTCTCAAAAAAAATCTTCCTTCCTTCATTTCTCGGGCTCTGAGAAAAGTGCAAAGAGGACAACTGAAAAAGCTCTAGTACAGCTCTCACTTGGCAAGAAAGGCATAATAACTGATTTGCCAGCCAGGCACCAGAGGGTAGCTGCTGGGAAAAGTGCACCATTCAAACTCTGGAATTCAAACTCCTGTTGCCACCAGGACACACAGAGATTTCAATTTTCTCTCAGACTCAACAATTAGATCAACATTTCCTGATTTCACATAAAAATTAAAACAGCCGAACCACACCACAGTAGAAAACAGTGGTTCCAACTCAGTTACTTTTTGAGGTGTGGGGGAAAAAAAAAAAAAAAAAAGTAAATAAAGCAGTGTGAATGTAACTCAAGACACTTATATTCTTGAAATCAAAAGGCAAATAGGATAGAAAACCAAACAAGCCCACACAACAGCCCACGTCAGTCACAGTGACCAGAGCCAGACTTCAAGCAACCCAAGATCTGAAATCTGTCTCGCTGGAAACAGGCCAGCCCCCAATAATGAGAAAGATGAGTTTTAAGCAGTTCAAATGACAGGCCTTCTAAACAGGGTGATTAAAGTAGGATTTGAGTATTTACACCATCAGAAGGATCCAGCATGGATTTGCACCATTCCACTGCCTCCACAGTACATGGTCTTATGGTCTCTGTGCGGCCATGATAGAAACGCCTGGTCATTGCAGTTTCATAACAGCAGCCCGGGCTAAGAAGAATAGGGAGAAGTATCTCATTAACCTAACAAAACTAATTGCTCTCTCAAGGAATAAAAAGGTTCTGCCAAGTATTTCAGACATCTAGCTCAGTTATAAACATCAGTAAGCCACTAATTTTCTTTAACTTGTGTATCTAAAAAAGAGCCAAAAGTGATGAGCTTTTATGAAACAGGTGACTGAAAAAGTGCCCGTTCTATAGTCACACCTTGGAAAGGCTGGGTTGTCATGGCTATTTTCTGCAGACTGTAGATCTACCAGCCTCTAGATAAGCTGAAATTATGCAAGTTTCAGTTTCACTATGTATTTGCATTAACAAAATAAAATAAAAAAATCCACAGTGTACAAAACCTCAAAAAATTAAAGAGACACACTTGAAATAAGCAGTGCGTCCAAATGCATTTGTAAGGAAAAGGCTCAAATCCTTCTTTGTTGCATACTGACGCCCATCCAGCTTTTACCTGGAGCATCTCCAGCCCTACAACAGTGCAGAATTTCACACACAGCCGTACTACAACATACTTGTGTGTTTAGAACAGAACTAACAGGCTCTTTTACTCAGAAAATTAATTTATTCCAATGTTCAGCAAACAAAGATCTACCAGCCTTTATGATAAAGAACACATCTCCAGTGACTAAGCATAATGCTCACATGATGAAACGCACACCCATACACACACCCCCTTTTTCTGAAGCAAGGAATACTTGCCAGGTCAGTAATGCCTCATATAAGCCATAATCTCTGCTAGTTAGCAAACAGGAATTTGGGAACACTAACACCAGGAAGAATGCTGCCTCGTACCCATAATACAACCTCAAATGAAACACCCAAAAATGTAGAGCTAAGCATTTGGTGGGTAACTATCCATATCTCTATTATTCCGCCCAAACCTTCTATCTAATATTGGTACAGAAAGTGAGATGCTGAGGTTTGCGAAGCTCTTCACATATGTGGAAGACTAAATTGTTTGAGTTAGAACAGAACTAACTGTACAGTGATTACTTTTCAGCTCAGTCTCTTCTAACTACCTGCATCTTTTGAAGTTAACATTGTGTTTTCACGGCGTCTGTGAAAACACTTCAATGTTTAGAGTACTGCTCAGGATTGGTGTGCAGACCAACGTCACCACTGGATCTTGTGCACCACACTGAGGGTGCAGAAGGTAAAATGCTGCACCTGCAGGGAGGAGTGGCCAGGACAGGTGACTCCAAACCGACCAGCAAGGGATTCCATCCCATATCCGTCATATTTGGTATAAAGCTGAGGGATCATGAAGGTCAAGCTCTCATCTATAAAAGGAGGACTCTGTCCACTCTGCCTTCAATCCCAATCCATGAGTTCCTGAATCCACTTCTAGAATCCAACTCCTGAATCTGGCTCCCACTGCCACTGGGCCCAGACTGGGACTTCCCAGTGCCTGCTCCACATCGTCAGTAGTGACAGCGATGTAACTGCCATCAGGAGGGCCGAGTTCAATAATGATTCTTTATATTTTCCAGTTTATTATCATTACTTTCATTAAAGCTGTTCTAGTTCCCTTTTCTAATGGCTAAATTTCTCTCCCTTATTCCCCTTCTCTTCCCCTTTGGGGAGGGAGGGGGCTTAACAGAGTGTCTGTTATAGGTCTAGCAGATGGCCCTGACCCTAAACTGTGACACTAACCATGGCTGTCACTTGCTACAGAAAAAACCTTTCTTCCCCACCTGAGCAACTATTTAACATTAAAGAATTCTGACCCATTCCACATTTGGTGTGTGTCCAAATATTTACTTTGTTGAACCCAAATCCATGTTTTCATGGACTGTCTTCTGCCCTGCATTCCACAGTATGTACATGAATGATCCCTATAGGCACAAGGACACAATTCTTCTGAAGTCAAAAGCACAAGCCCCATTGATTTCAATGGTGCAAAATAAGGCCCTATGCAACTGACACTTAAAAAAGCAAAAGACAACAAGCATGCCCCTTCATTCTTATATTACCACAGCAAATTACACACTGGCATTGTAAGGCTGCTACATTGTCTCCAGATCCATCTCATTTCTCAAGAAACTAGTTTTTTATTCCTAATGGGGGTATGAGATTTTCTTACCGTCCATGGCATTTGTAAAAAGCAAGCTGAAGGGCAAGCTGCACAAAGGTATCGGGATGAAGTTTCTTTGTCCTAATCAATTCTTTGCCAAAGGATGTGAAAGCGTAATTCACTAGCTGCAAGTCAGATACCTGTCATAACAAAGGAAGAAAAGCCACAGAAGTCAAGAAATGCCACAACTTGGTCCACTTCAAATAAAAACACACTGAACCTAACCAACAATGTAACAAATTGAACAAGTAACAAATTCATCCCCGTTCTCCAGCATAAAGACCAGCTAAAACCATGTAAACAGAACGAAAAATAAACAAGTATCAGTGACAATGAAGAGAAGCAGCAAGAAGTTCCACCTTTTGGTAATACCATTCTTTAGTACGTTCAATTTCGTTTATAAGTTTTTGATCCACTGTGAATACAAGCTCCTCTGGCCATGGAATATCCCTCACTTTTTCTGATCCCTGGGAGGATGCAGACAGAGAAAGGAGGGGAAAAAAAAAAAAAAGTTATCCATAAGAAAGGACACATTAACTAATAAACTTGAAAGTTTAAAGGATAGATACCTTCCATTTTCCCTCATTTTCAACAATCTTCTTTTCAATGTAAGATAACATGGTAATTAAAGCCATGGCATCAAAAGGAGAATGCTAGAATCATATAAGACAGGTATCATGTTATTTGCATAACCGTAGGAAGATCAAATTGCACTTTTCCCCTACCCTATTATTTTTCCTGCAGACCAACAGCTTTATCACACAGCATTAGACTTGCTTTTCTAGTTCTACAACACACAGAGAAGTACTGTAAGTCCACCCACTGTTCTGACTGCTCTGCAGCCACAGATGGAGGCACAACATACCACTGCTGTGGAAAAGCAGATTTCAGGCAGCATGTAGGCCCTTCTGACCATTCATTAACAACGTTTAAAACATCAGAGATTAAAAAAAACATAGTTACATCGTACAAAGTTAATTTTAAGCTTTCTTGTGCAATGTATTTTTTGTCTTTGGAACTCTTTCATTACTTTTAGAGATAAGATTATGATTTCAGATCTCATGTTCTTAATTCAAGTATGGTGTAATACTAAATATGTGAAAGCAGACTGCTTTTGGAAACTTGCCAGACAAGGTGTCTGTTTGAACAAGGCTATACTAAAGAGGAACACATTAAACTTTTAATATAATACTCTAAAAAATAAACAACAAAAAAAAAAAACAAAAAACAAACAAAACAACTTAGTTAATAAATGCTTGAAAGGTTCATAAGGGGGACGGGGGGGAAATCAACTTACATCACAAAATGCAGCACAGAGTCCATTGGAAAAGAATATTCCATTGTAGGACTTATCTCCCCAACGTACAGTCGGATCACCTACTAGCCCCAGCCTCATAAGCTAAAGCAAAAGTTACACACTGTGGGTATTAACAAACAGTAAGTACACTGCCAACTAAACCAAGCCTACATGAAGATGGTAAGACCTCCCCGAGACAGAAGACATTTTTATCCAGTTGAAGATGAAACATAATTATAAGCCTAAGTTATTAAATTAAAGAGTGCTAAGAAGTTGATGACTGTATTTTTGACAACCCTGAAGGCTAAAAGATTATGAAGGTAGATTTCAGCCATTCCTACTTCCAACATCTTAAAGTTTCAAACTATTTAAGCATTCCTATGGATCAACAAGAAGCATTACTGGCATATTTATCTTCTTCATTTTCTCTCTTCTGAAACAGCAAGAAGTACTTCTACATGTATGCAGAACAAAATTTTATATAAAGAAGTATCAATTTTTATATAAAGAAGACCAGATATGAATTATGAGAAATCCTTAGCTACCTCGGTATAGTCCTCAGGAGTTGCGTGGGGACTAGAATCATCAAGGCAGACCACAAACAAACTTCTCTGAATTTTTTCCAGAAGTGTTAAATTCTTTGGATCAAGATGAATCAAATATTCACGTAACTAGAAAGCATGAAAAGACAATGCTAAGTGAAATGATGTATTGTCAGTGACCACAATGATTTTCTCAGGAATCAGCTCTTGGAAGTAGTCCTACCTCTGCCCATTTTGTCCTTTCACTGCTTGTTAGGGCCGACAGTCCTGGTCCATCTGGTTCACTATGGCATCTTTTCTGTATATATGTAAGTTGCCTTTAAAAAGATTTCAAAAGCTGAAGTTAACGAAGAAAATATGGAGAGAAAATAAAAGTCACCCTTTTTATCTCTCTTTTTTTGACAAGCTCTAATTTTGGTTCCACATTCACAAGCTAACATGAATTTTCAGAAGTGTAAATCAGCTCCCTCACACTCCAAGGGCAGTTGAAGATCTGCTCTGCTTTCAGTCACTAACAGTTAATTCAAGTTCCAGCTACCATCCCAGTACTAACCTACACATAAACAATGCTGGTCCTAAAGTCTTGCTATGCAATTAATTTAAAAATAGCTTTAAGACTTCAGGCAGTGCAGATCAAACCCTCCCAAGCAGCAGACATCTACAGTACTGCAGCCTTGCAGCTTTTATAGCAATTAATCGGTTACAAGGGCAAAACTTCCACTCAAGATAAACCCTGAAATTCAAACCAAAACAGTGGCTACAGTCCATCCTAATTGTAGATACTGAACTACACAAGAATACTTCTCTTCCTACCTTTTCCTTGCATTTTGCCTCTGAAGAGCTATTAACTGAGAGCTAAGTTTTTGGACTGCAAATTCAGTTTTTCACATGCTGTGCCGGGTGTTAAAGAGAAGTCCAAAAATTACAGGCATTTAATCGGGCTTGTCCTTTGTTTTGCACTCTTGCCCATCAAACTTCACTACTGATCATGAGTTACATGTGTCAAAAATATGGCACTCATTATGAAGTTATAAAAACCAAACAAACAATCCAACCACAAAAATACCCCACCAAACCAAAACCAACCTGCCCTTTCTATAGGCCACAGAAAGCTTTAAGGAATTTTTTCCCTGTATTCCAGGCATTAATTTCCTTGTTACTTGCTTGATCTAACAGGTACAACTACAGAAATAAGAATTACATAATTTGAAGTATCCCAAGTAGTAAAGCACCAGACCTTCAAAGAAAACTTAACTAGTTTTTGTCTTGCCTGAGGAATATGGCCATCCATCTTTTAGCCACTTTTAGTTACAAATTTTCTTGTGCTCTAAGAGCAGCACTTTGACAAATGCAGTAATTACTAGATTAAATGCACAAGCATTTATTCTCTTTATTAAGCAGATGCAGAGAGATCCTAAATCGTTCACAAGAGACTTATGCTGAAACTACCTCTTTATGTGACACCAGCATTTGACCAATGCCACAACTGTATCAAGAAAAGCCAGCACCTCCACATGCTACTGGGACCTTGGAGATCCAGCACAGAGTAACTTTAAACATAGGCAATTACACTAGTACTGAAATTTAGTATTAAAGGAATCAAATTCTTTCTCTCTCTTCCTTTGCAGCAGCTCAGGATTAAGGAAAGAGCCATGAACATGGCTGGCTGTCACAGGCCTGGCACAAAGACAAGTCCAGGTGAAATGCTGCAGTACTGCTCTGTAGCTAGCAGGAAGTCTAACAGCACATACTATGATTTTGGACCTTGCTGCACTCACCAACAGGAATTCTAGCCCCTCTATTCTTGAGAAAATTGACCACAAGTGTATTATTAGATTTGTATCAGCATGACAGTGGTGCTTCATCTTTGATAATGACTAAGTATCAGTGAGACAATTATTAATGTGACCTGGTCCTGAAAGGAATATTACTTATAATCCTAGTAATTCCATGGCAAGGAACTTCATGTGTAAAATGATGTTCCCTACTGAAATACCTCCATTCAGCCCTTTTGGGTGACATGCTATGGCTGTATTACAACAGTACATGATCCTCATGCTTTGTGGCAAGAAGCTGACATCTGCTAAACAAGAATTTACTCACATCTGAACCCCCAGCTAGAGAAGCTGCCGTGTCTCTCACACTTAACTCTTTGGAATGAAGGGGATAGGAAAAGAAAGAGTCTCTTTGGCATGTAGCTTAAATAGGACAGCTCATTTGAAACGAGGTAGTTTGAAAACCTGAAAATCTCTGGAGGAGTCACTATACTGCCTTCATGTACAGCATCAAATGCAAACACTCGACCTCGACACAGGACTATTAAGTGAGATGGACATTCGCCTTCAGTTTCTGAAATGAAACAAAATCAAAACAGGAAAATCCAACCGTGAGGATAAAGTGAGTGACAGATACAGAAAAAACACTCAGCAAGTCCTACAGACCTATTGTATGTTCAAAATGAGGGAGATTTCATACAGTTAAAAACAAGACAGAAGAAAAAAGAGTAACTTCTGAAGTTCAATTGCATGAGCTTACTGCAAATTTTGAAGACACTTTTAAAACCATTAGAGAAAATATAGAGAAGTACATAACTTTCACTGGTATTAACTATGTTAAGTCACTGTCGTTATCTAGTAGCAACTGTCACTTATTTGGGTATCTTGTAGGCAGGAACACCCTCTGCCAAAATGAGTGTTGCTTGCTGCAGCTGATCTAGCAAGATTTCTCTCTTGCGGGGAGTTTTCTTTGCTTTTAAGAGGGATGAATATAATGCAGCAGGCCTGCTGCTATGACACTTTGCAAATGATTGAGTCCTTCAGTTGCCAATGTTTACGTGACCAGTTTTAGTCACGCAGCTCAAGATCTGTGATGCGCTACCATGTCAATCAGACCTGACAGGCACAGGCAGCGTGTAAAAACAGAGCACTGACACACCAGTGTGGCCACTACAGAGAAACACAGATGGTACTGGCCACAGCAGGCCAGGAACATTTGCATAGCAGTGCTTTATTGAATCCATCTATCTGGAAATAAGACTAAATAAACTGAAAGAGATTCTGACAAAAACCACGTGTTAAAACCCCAGGAGACATGGCTACATCTTATAATACACAGAATCCATGCACATTTATAACACTTGGAATTTGTCTTTTTTCGGTTCTTAATACTGGCACACTTAATGGATGTTACCAGCCTGATGCCTATAATCTGAAGCAAACTTTCTTTTAATCTTATTTAGTAAGGACTAAATACTAGACCAAAAAGGGCATTCGTAGATTAGAGATCTTTTTTGCTACCTTACATAAGCATTCAACAGCCAGTATTTGATTTAGTGCTTGAGGAAGCAAATATTTTATAGTTAAAATGACCACTTCATTCACCTATTAATACAAAATCATTTGCTTGTATCAACCTCTGATTTGTTTACCAGTTTTAAAGTAACTGCCAAGTGAGTCTCTGGTAACTCCAGGAATTTTGCAAGTGCAGAAGAGCATTCGAAATTGGTTCATGTCCAGAACATCATTCCGAGATCTCTCTATAGCCACCTTCTCTCTGTAGGAGATAAATACACCAAAATTAAACAGGAAAGATGATAATTATGCAAGTAAATCAAAGTAAGATAAACCCATCTTTTATTGCAAAGAAAAGTGGGCCAACAAGCATAAACATATTTTTGCAACTAAAGTACACATAAATCATTAATATTTAGAATCAGTTCTTTTTTTCTGAAAGCCTTACACTCGTAGTAGATCCCAGTAATTCAGGGTGTGCCATATATTTACACATGCTCTTTCTATCTGAGTACCCTCTTTTTTTGGCCAGTAGTGTTCAATATAGGGACCAGGGCCTCCCATATTACAGTGTATTTGCGTTGAAATGCGAAGATCAAGATAAGCCACATTCAGCCACCAGTCCTCCAGCTGAAAATGAAAAATGTTTAGCATCAGAATTGAGTTTTAGACATTAATTTTTTAATAATCACCTGATTGATCAACTGCCTGGTTTTTTTACTTCTTGGGATTTTTTTTTTTGTTGTGTTTGGTTTTGTTGTTTTGTTCTGGGGTTTGTTATTCGGAGGGTTTTTTTAATATTTTAAATAGTAGTTCCTATGTAACAGAAAGCGGGACAGCGATTCAAAGCTAACTGCTGAGAGTAATGACACATGTAGCTCTTCCGTTTTCAAGCTTGAAATAAAATTCAATACTGCTTAAGACCATTAAACTATAAATTACGATGCAGAGTTCTTCCCTGATATTCATCATCTTAAACTCCTGTAGATGTCAGCTGTGGCTGCAGCATAGATCAGACAGATTACTGCATGAAGAATGGAAGGAAAGGAGGTTTGTGATAAGGAAGAATCTGGGCCAGAGTGTTCATCACATATTTTTTGTGTCATCATCTAAGAATTCCCACTCCAGAGTGCGTCATGTTAAGATTTACAAAGTTCTCATGAATTCCACTTGGTAAGGACCCCCCTTACACCACTTTCTCTGTTGAAAGTCAGTTTTAAAATGCTACCACACAGCTTTCTTCAGGAAAGAGATGAGACCAAACTCTAAATTCCCCCTTTTTTTTTTTTTTTTTGGGCAGGGTGGAGAAAGCAGGCATGGAGGTGACAGAAGAAGAGACAGACAGCAGGCAAAGCATTTGAGTTGGCGAGCTCTCTTAGCCACTCAACTGTGAAAACAGCTAATCACATGAGTAAGTGAATGTGTTCACATCCATAGGCCAAGTGGAACATATAAGGAAGATCCTAAGACTAAAAAAAAAAAAAAAAGCTAATTGATTCTCTAAAAACATCCTGAACAACCAACTTTCCATAAATTCAATTATTATTTCTTCCATATCTAAATACATACCCAATTCCTTCTTGTTTTAGCTCTTTCCAGTAATTTCTGATGCAACTCTTTCCCAATTCCATTTTCAAATTGTTTAACTATATCCTCAGTTCTTTGATATTCTTCTTGATTTAGAAATGGCTTCACTGTAATAAGGAAATGTTTTTATTTTAAAGATAACTGTATAATGAGATTTAATCCAAGATTCAGATATCCACAGGCAAGAGCATAGATGAAATTACTCAGTATTTATTTTTATAAAAGAAGTCCATAAATAAGTGTGTTCTAATAAGATATAAATTCATACTTTATATTTATATAAATACAGATATTAGCAGATGAAAGCAATTGCTTAAAACCTAAAACACCCAACAGATAACTAAATCAAATATATTTAAAACTGTAGCTGGAAGTACTATGGAGTTCTGCAACTCCATCAGCTGCCACAGTACTCAGGATTATATTTAATAATTATATTTAGAGGAGTTTTGATTGTAAATAAATGCACCGAGAGCCATACGTGTCTGTCACTCTACTGCACCAACCATAAGCTACTCACCTTTATTTTCCATTCATGATCTACAAGCACCTTGTCCATTAATTCCCATTCACTGTCCCCACGTTAAGCCTACCTTTGAATGACACCGATGGCAGTTACTACTACTCAATTCTTATAGTTTAAAATACTTTGGGATTTCTCTCAGATCACCTGCCACAGAGGCCAAAGTTCTCTGTAAACATTTGCAAAACTACTCATTATTCTCATGTAAAACTCTCCTTTTTACCATGAAATCTATGGTCAGTAACAGGCACTGCTGATGTCAGTTTCCATACAGGTACATCTCAGTGTACTCTTCTACTCATCTTGTGTAAAATTTGTTTTCTGTTATCTCTATACCTAGATTGTGAACCCAGTGGCAAACAGAAGTGGGGGGAGGGACAGCAGGGATAGGACACTGTGTGTTTCTATTGATTCAATGCCTACCCAGTGAGGTCTGGTTCATTTTTGAGGCTGCTGGACACTATTGACAGTTAATTTCTTGCCTGCCTTGCTAGTGATAATCCTGGGACCTACTTAACAGCTGTTGAGAAACAAGGAAGGACACTTGTTTAATTTTTAGTAATTGTGTATCGTGATCACCTCTCATCTACCTTCTACAAGTAACAACTGAGTTTCAGTGGGACAAGGTCTCAAATACTTACCTATGCTTGTAGAACTAAAATCTTAGTTCCTCACAATTATGTCTAGCTGCAATTATGACTTCCTGCCTGCAGTCTTTTATGACTTCCTGCCTGCAGTCTTTCTTCTTATTTTTTCAGAAATCTAGAGATCATCTAGTCTAACATCATACCTCAGCAGGTAAACCTCTACAACCTGCCTGGCAGCAACCTGTTCCAGTGCTTGACCACCCTTGCAATAGTTTTCTTACATTTAAAAGGAATTTATTCTATTTCAGTTTGTACCCATCACCTCTTGTTCTGTCACTGGATACCACTGTGATGTCTGGATCCACCTTCTTTGCTACTCCCCACCAAGTATTCACATATTGCAAGGTTCCCCCCTACAGCCTTTTCTTCCCCAGGCTGAACAGTCCCAGCTCTCTTAGTCTCTTCTCATGCATCAGATAATCAAAGCCCTTAATTGCCCTCAGGGCCCTTTGCTGGGCTCACTTTATGTGCATTTCTTGCTTGTACCGGGGAACCCAGGAATGGACACAGCACTCCAGATGTGCCCACCCCCAGGAACAGAGGGGAAGGATCATCTCTCTCTCTCTATCTGCTGGCAATGCTCCTAATGGAGCCCTGAAGGCTACTGGACTGCCTTGCTGCAAGTGCTGGCTCATGTTCAACTTCATGTCCACCAAAACCGCAGGGGCTTTTTTGCAAAGCTGCTTTCCAGTCAGTTGGCCCCAGCTGTTGCTGGTGTGGGGAGTTATCCCTCCCTGGGTGCATGACTTGGCATTTCTGTGATTCTCTTTGTTTGCTGAACTTCATGAGGCTCCTGTCAGCCTGTTCCTCCAGCTTGTCAAGCTCCCTCTGATGACAGTACAATCACCTGGTGTATAAGCCCCTCCTTCCAGCTTCATCATTTGCAAACTCAGAGTGCACTCTGTCCCATCATCCAGGCTATTAATAAAGATGTTAAACATTACTGGGCCCCTAGGTACACCATCAGAGACTGACCTACATCCGGAATACGTGCTGCTAATCACAAACCTTTGAGCCCAGCTGCTGAGACATTTTTCGCTCCACTTGACTGTGTCCTAAATCATGGGCACATCAACAGGTTTTTCATGGTCAATCTGTTCAAGTGTTCCCTATGCCGATCCTCTTCCGCCAGGGCTATGTCCTCCTTGTTCCTTTTCAAAATAATAGAATTTTTATCCTAATCACAAAAGGAATTTCAGTAATTTGCACTACCTGTCTTAAGGTGTTAAGATCCATTTTCAGCTACATCCTGGCCTCCTTATGCTACTCCACAACAGTATAATGCAAATCCTAGTGGTATTTGTCCTATTTCATGGGACAAGTATGGAGAGTAAAAGCCAAATACTAACTGCAAATGTGTTTTTAAATGAATGTGGACCTTAGGCAGCGAGACAGAACATCTACTTTCAAGCATTATCATACAGTGCTTGTATTTAAATTGCACCAGGATCTCCTTAAGTTCCACTGCAATACCACCACCAGGTACCAGATTAGAAAGGTACCAGCATTCCACCTACACCTTTGCCACATATGAACATTCAGGCAGCACCTAACATATCTAGACCTTACCTAGATGCAGCTTGAACTGCACCACCATCAGCTGCAAATGCAGAATAAAAATATACATATATATATAAATAATAGCAACTGGGCCATCCACCTATACTATTTAGCAGTTTACAGTATTGACACAAGAAATCTGGAGTTGAAAGCTTTCCCAGACTGAGGATAGACCAACACTTGGGTTTCCCAGAGAGTAACCTTATTACCACAAAGCACCATAAGAGAGCATGATTATCCTCTGTCATTCAAGTTACAACGTCATTACAGAGCAACATGCACACAAGAAAATAATGGGTTCTGGTGTCTATTCATGGAATTGTTCTGGTTGGAAAAGACCTTTAAGAACATAGAGTACAACTGGTAAAGGGGTGACTAAGACTGCTAGGGGACTGGAACACATGAGGAGGTGAGGCTGAGAACAGAGTTTGTTCAGCTTAAGAAGCAAAGGTGAAGGGAAGGCCTTGCTGCACTCTGTAACAGCCAAATGGAAACTCATAGTGAAGATAAAGCATGGCTCCTCTCGGAGATGCAAAGAAAGAGAGTAAGAGAAAATGCACTCGAATTGGGAAACAGGGAATTTCTGATTAGGAAAATGTCAAGATTTGAGTTTCTTTTTTTGTCACTGTTGCTGGTTTGTTTTTTCTTCCCCCTTCCACAATCGTGAGGGTGATCAGACACCAGAACAGGTTGCTCAGAGAGGCTGTGGACTTGCCATCCTTGCAGATACACAAAACCCAGGTAAGCAAGGCCTGAGCAACTTGCTGTATTTGGAGTAGCTTTGAGCAGGGATCTGGTAGAGATTAAACCCTCCCAACCTACATAATTCTATGACTACAGGAACTCTTTCCATCTAAAAACCGTTTGATTAGAGGTAGAAACAGCAGTATTAGGAAGTATCAGAACTCAGGCCCTTTCTCATTAGAGTTCAGTGAAACTTCTATCTTGCCACTTTCTCCAGGCCCACAGAACTTGTCTTCCTTTCTGCATAGGAGATCATCTCTGTCCATGAACAGGAAGTATCCCATAAAAGACACCTTCAGTTGTACAGTTAAGGAACCCTCTGGAAAGCTGGAACTTTGGATTTTCTTTCTCTCTGGTTGAGTACAAGCTTCCAAGTCTCAACCTCTGGGGTGAGCTGAAAGACTAAATATGGCTATGGCCACCTTCTCTGCTCAAAAGATTAGTCATTCCAAGTCCAAGGCTGAGATAGCTACTGTAAAGCCTTAAATAAGACACCTTCTGAGACATGCTTTGTCCAGCCTTTCCAGTTGACTGTCTTTAAACAAAGTGCTTTGCCAACAGGTGCATGTGAAGTGCCTGGGGTCCTCCTCCAACCAACAAGAGACAGGAGTTTCCAAGGAATGATTCACAGCGTCTAGGAAGAGTCCTTTGGAGACTCTGAACTGTTCTCAGAAGTACCTCCTTTCCTTCACAGACTTCCCAAACGACAAGCTTAAGCAATGAGAATCACCTAGTGTCTAGAACAGTGCACTGCACATTCTGGTTTTAAGTGATTTGTATAAGGAAAGACTGTGGCAGAACAACAAACACTGGACTAACTTTCCTCCAACCTCCAGTGAGACTAAAGGCGGTCAACAACAACGATTGAAGTTACAGAATGACTTATGTACAAGGAACAGTGAGGAAGAATTACCTTCAGTGTGGAAAAAAAAAAAAGGGACATGTGATAAGGTAATTATGAAAACACAGATGAGAATCAGAAAACAAGAGAAAACAAATCCACTGTCAGATTTTATCCCTCCATGAGAGGGTTATTAACCTGGAGAACCAGCTGCACTTACAAAACTAAGTTGCAAAGTGCAGTTCTGTTACTGCAGGTTCACTACTATTGCAGCACAACATCAGTTAATTGGCATTCCAACAAAATGGTTTTTTGACATGCATACACATACAACAATTTTAATCTAAATCCACCATTTCAACATTCTACATCAAAAAGTGATGACGTAAAGAACACCAAAGAAAACCTATTACCCCTATCTACTAAGCCATTTCCACTATACTTAGAATAAAAGGGAACTCAGGAATTTAAGGATTTAAGGATTTCTATTTTGGGAAAGGGGAATTTTGGCGTAGTATCTTTCTGCTAAAGAGAGAACTCCAGGTCTTACCCTGCTAGCATTCCTGTATTACAAGTAACATGGTATGATACAAAGCAGATTTCCATAAAAAAATAAGCTCAATGTCTCTGAGTTTTGAAAATTATTAAACATAGGAAAGCAATCGCAAGATACTAGGTAATATATCTTTGTCACCCCCAATATAACAAAGCCTGATATGATAATAAAGAACAAATCAGTCATCTCTGCTTTATAAAGAAAGTTAGGCACACATGCACCGATGTCATTTCCAAAACTCTTCTCCTATGTGACCTTCTTTAGACAGCCAACATTTCAATGCAGAAATTATCCAAGGTAACTTGTCCAAAAATGCCCACTGCTGCCTTTTCCTGCCGCTGTATAGTTAATAGTATTAGCGAGAAAGAACATGATGTATGAAAGAGTGTGTGTTCTTTTTTTTTTAACAAAGATCCTAAACAGTCATAAACAAGCAAAGTGGTTATTAAGAAAAACAAAATTTGTAGATGGAGAAATATCTTTTATTAATACAGCTGATACAGCTAAAAAACAAATGGAAACTTTTACTCAGGTTGCTCTAGGCACTTAGTTTCCTGTTTTGTATCTGATAAAGACCTTTTGCACTCTAAACTTGTCTGGATCCCCCACTCCAATTACATCAGTTATTACAATGTCTCTACAAATCACAAACATCTTCTGATTAGCCTGGTTACAACAGCACATGCCACACTACTATCGCAATAATAAATTATTACCTGCATCAAGGTATTTACTTAAGGATTCATCAAGAGGAGGTACTGGGAGGGAAGGTAGAGAATCCTGGTACTGAAACGTTCTCTCCTCAGGGGACTCAAGCACTTGCTTTTCCATGATGGAGATCTGCAGCACAACTTCAACAGCCTATTAAGAAAGCCAAAGTTAGATGACGTATGTCACCGTACTGTTCTCCCCCAGTACCCAGGCACTGACAAGGTAAAAGACAAATATCAGGGAAGCCTCTCCTAACATAGCTAGGACCGAGGATTTCTTGCCGGCCCGATGTCACACGAAACACACACGCAAGCAGGGGAAATTATGGCCAAGCAGCTACAGATGTTTTCTCGGGATATGTCGCGATTGACTAACTGGTGGTCTGTTGCTTGCTTTCCCCATGAGAAGCCTGCCAGCCCTGGAACACGCACCGAGACCAGAGGCTAACTGGAGAAGGGGAAATCGCTCGCACAGCACGCGGCCGGCGGCCGCCATCACGCAGCTCACCGCCCCCGCACACTTTCACCAAGGCCGCCATAGCCGTAGTAACCACCAAGGGGTGCGGCCCCCACCCAAACCCCGACCGTGCCCCCACACACCCCCGCTCAACAAACGGCTCGCCTCCCCTCCCACCACCAGCTCATCCA
>JAAGNO010009551.1:9961-26357 GCA_033439905.1 Ceryle rudis | reverse complement strand
GGGGTGAACTTGTAGAGTAGGGTGAATGGTTGGACACGATGATCCCACGGGTCTTTTCCAACCTAGATGATTCTGTGATTCTGTGATTTGTTTAACAGCAAAAACGGAAACTGAGACTCTACATCTCCAACACATTTAATCCTGCAAAATCTGATGCTGATGACTCTGATGGCAGCATTGCTTCATGGGAGCTGCGAGTGGAGGGGAAACTCCTGGATGACGTATGACTTACCTGTCCTTCACTGGGGCCTGCAAGGATATAGAAATTGTCCCGTGGTGTGGTGGGCTTTACTGGGGACATCAACTCAGACAAGGCATCTCTGAATGGCAGCGTTGGCTTGTTGCAGCTAGTTTGTCCAGCTGGAGGGAGGGATAAGGCCCCATCCAACCTGGCCTTGAATGTTTCTGGGGATGGGGCATCGACCACCTCACTGAGAAACCTGGACCGGTGTTTCATCAATGTCATTGTAAAACATTTCTTCTTTATATCTAAGCTAAATCTCCCCTCTTTTAGTTTAAAACATTAAAAGTCCCTCCCCATCTTTCTGACAGGCCCTTGAAGTCCTGCAAGGCCCCCAGAAGGTCTCCCCAGATGGAGCCTTCCCCTCTGCAGGCTGAAACCCCCCAGCTCTCCCAGCCTGGTCTCCCAGCAGAGGGGTTCCTGGTCTCCCAGCAGAGGGGTTCCAGCCCTCCCAGCATTGCTGGGGCTCTGCTGGACCCACTCTCACAGGTGCTGTGTTTACATTACAAGCCAGTCCTGTCCAGTAACATTAAGAGTGTCAGGGAAATCTTCCCTGAAGTGTGCAGTGTTCCACTACTGTTGAGGTTTTTTGCATCTTTTTTTGCCTGGAGGGCTTGTGGATGCCCCTCCCTGGAGGTGTTCAAGGCCAGACTGGATGAGGCCTTGAGCAATCTAGTCTAGTTGAGAAGAGTCCCTGCCTATGGCAGGAGATCGGATTATATGATCTCTAAGGTCCCTTCCAGCCTAAGCCATTCCATGATTTGCATTTGTCAGAGGGAAACCACTGATCACACTTGTTGTCTATATGGGAATTAATGCTCAAGACAAAGAGAAAGCCTAAGAAGGAAGCATAGAACACAAGCTAATAATACGCCACCTTAAACATTTCTGTTTCTTCTAATTCCACAGCTCAGCAAACAGAAACGGAAATTTTCATCTTTTTTTAAGAGTTTGGTTATTGAACTGGACAAAGATCTTTATGGACCTGACAACCATCTTGTGGAGGTAAGAAGGTCTTGCACCCTCTGCATACAAATCTGATTGTAGCACATCTAAACAGCTCTGTGCCCATTGCTTACCTTGTTTAGGTTTCTTTGCATTCATTATCTAGTTTATTTTCAAAGCCTTTGAAATTCCATAATTTTTTTAACAATGTTTGCCAACAGAATCTATATAGCCTAAAACATAGATGTGGTAGTGATGTAGTTAGTGCACAGCTTAGAACAGAATGTGTGAAATGGTGTAAAAATTGTGTGCATTTTTCCTAACAAGTAAAGCATGCTAACAGCAGAACAGATTGTGCACGAAAGCTGTATTGTAAGGGCAGAGCAAGAAGTGATTTGGAGGGGGGTTGTTGTGGGCTTTCTTGGGTCTTCAGAAGGCTTGTACTTGTCTTATTCTTGCATAGCATACTGTGCAAGGTGCATCTCCGTGGACATCGGTGAAAAAATGACTGTCTTAACTGTTTTTTCCTTTGGCAGTGGCACAGAACTCCCACAACCCAGGAAACAGATGGCTTCCAGGTGAAAAGACCTGGTGATGTCAGCGTGCGGTGCACATTACTCCTCATGTTGGACTACCAGGTCAGTGCACTGCTTTTGGCATGGAAAACACAACCATTGGGACATAGTGCAACCGAGCAGATTCATCTTGTCATGTACATTAAAAATCAATGCACTTGGACTCAAAACGTCACAGGGTTCACTGAGCTTAGAATGATACCAAACTGACAGATTATTTAAAATTAAAAGGGGACACATCAAGTAAGTTTTTATTCTAGTCTAGCAAAATATTGTTCTTGGCACTATGAGAATGAGTATTTTTATTGCCCACCTGCAGAAAGAATATGTATTTTCACATCAGGCTTCTTAGACAATAGGCAGTTGCACCTGAGTTGTTTGTGGTCCTGTACAGACATCCAACGGAGTGGCTTTTGCTAGTGGTACCAGAACTCGCTGAGTAGCTGTGGCAGCCTTTTCTTCAGAGCAGACTAAATGGCTTTCCTGGTTTGTTAAATTTTGGTTACGTTGTCACCCTAATCTGGGGAAGACAACGTTGCCTTGCAAGGGTTAGACTGGCCATTACTCTTAGGCCTTGTTAGGCATTCCTGCTCTTCTCTCTCATCAGTATTGGTTCTATTGTAGTATTTGTGGGCTGAACACAAGTCAAGGAACTGATCCATTTGAAAGCTAACTTCTAAATCACTTCTCTCTTCCCAGTCACAGGAAACAAACTAAAAAAAAAAAATAGGCAAAATGAGGTTATTCTGCCTTGGGCTCAAATACAGGAGAGACTCCTGGGCACAGTTTCAAGGTGTTTTAAGCCGCTGTTTTCAGTCTGACTGAAACCACCCCTGAAACAAATGTTGCTGTCTTGAGGAAACTGATAGAAAAGCACTGCTGAGAGGAGATGGGATCTTCCTTTTCAATGACACTTCAGTATCTGATACATTTTGACTGTATAACTTTAAGAACTCATTCTGTGCCTTTCTTTTTCCCCTCTGTGCAGGATGAAGACACTCCATTTTATGTTAACAGAGAGGAAATTTTATTAATTTTAGGGAGCATATGAGCTAACTGAAATGCTGCTATAGCCAGTGAGAATCTTTATTAAGACAATATAATGATTGTTATGCTCACCATTGTTATAAAGTTATGCTTTAAAATAGATGTTCTCTTATGATTAAATCTTGATTTGTTATAAAGCTAATCGTGGGTCACCTGGTACCACCAGAGTAATCCTTGCCTAATAGTGTGGCAAACATTAAATGTGAGTGTGGGTACACACTTGCAGAGGCTCCAAACTCCAGAGTATCCAAGGGATGTATATTATTAGAGATGCAGAAGAGGGTAGTTGAAGTGTTGTATCACAGAGATCAGGAGAAAAAATTGACTTGTTGTGGTTGAGTAAATTTTCTGGTATGCAGAAGAATGGTAGGAACATGTCTGAAAATCAGAGTTCCAAGGTACTTTGTTGATGTGAGGCAGCTGAGCAATTACTAGTGATGGTAGGCGCGTCATTGTGACTTCATTCTCTTTGTCTATGGTTAACCTCTAGTAGTTCCCAGGAAGGACCGTTCTTTTTCTTCTCCCATTGCCTTAAGTTAAATTACGCATCAGTGTTGAAAAGGAAAACCCTTTCCTTAGTCTGCATGCAAGCTGTTGATATTTAAAGCATGTGATACAGGTATTCTGTGTGCATAGCACATGTATGATGTCCCTCTTTCTTTTCAAACCCTAGACATAGTTCTTCCAGAGCCCTGCCAGTGGTGCACATCTGAGCAACCTGGATTATTGCAATCTCTACCGCTGACTGGGGTGCTTCTCCTGAGGAACAGAGACCGCTGAGAATTCAAGCTGAAACTTCATACCTGTGTATCTGTCTGCTTTTCGCTCTATTGCCATCTCCTTCTCTCTCTGTTACAGCCTCCACAGTTTAAACTGGACCCACGATTAGCCCGTTTGCTGGGGATACACACACAGACCCGGTCAGCTATCATCCAGGCTCTCTGGCAATACATCAAAACAAATAAGCTGCAAGATTCCCACGATAAGGAATACATTAACTGTGACAAGTACTTCCAGCAGGTAACTGCTTTTTTGGACACAGTTGCTCTTTAGAGGCAAACTACATCCACAAATTTTGGATGGATGAGAATTACTGATTTTTATCTTCCCTTAACGATTTGCAGTATCTTCAGTACTAAATGGCTTTCAACAGTCACTGCAACTGATACAGTATGCTCCCTCTCCATGTGCTAGTGTTGTCACAAAGCACATCTGGTGGTGTAGCACTCCTGCATAAGTTGGGGCCTTTCCTGGAAGGAGGACTTTCTCTAATTGTTTCACTGTATTGATTTACTGTTCTCCCTGGCCCCGATGTATCCTTTTATACTAAGAAACATGAAATAATCTGCTGATTCTGATTACCAAATCATATGTAGACCTGTTTTCTTCCCCTTCCCCCCCCATTTATGAAGAGTAGAAGATATGGAAGATACCATTAGAAAAGACATTTTTTCCTAGCTTCAAAGTAGAAAGTACCCTCAGTGATCTGCATGATGTTTCAAAAGTAGCACATGAAGATTTTTTGTCTTTCACGATGACCTTTAGAATTAACCAAGAAGGCCACTTAAAAGCACCTCCACCTTTTCTGTAAAATGATTATATGTGTTTTGTAAAGGTAATGTTTTCTGAGCTATCACTATCTTAATCAGCTTTAGTTTTCTGTAGCTTCAGACTTACCTAATTTATTTTGCAACTACCTCAGGGTAGGGTTTGTGACATACCCCTGCTTGGGGAAAGTACTGGCAGTTGTAATAAATGAGTAATGTTTTAGTCAGCACTGAAAGTAACTGTTGCAATGAAAGCTGTGTCCTAGTTTTCTTTTTGAGCTTTTATTTTCTCTTAATAATTTGTCCTACAATGGTTTAAAGTGACCAATGCTTGAAATAAACTTAAAGGCAGCACTGGGTTTTTCCACGTTTGAAAATACAAAATACAACAAAAAAATGGTGAGATTAGTGGCTATTTTGAGGAATTTAGAACCAAAGCAATGTGGATTATTTAGTCACTCTGTTTGGTTGGGATTTTTTTGACAATTACAGCATGCAGACGTTTACATATATAGTGAAAGTTCCATCTTAAAACCACATAAGAATTTTTGGCAAAATTTAAAAGCTGTTTGTTGCTTAGGTGATTTGATTTTCATTCCCTATTTATCTGTAGCCAATTTAGACTCTGTTTTCTTTGTGCCAGCCCAAAGAGGAAATGAAAAAGGAGAGGTGAAAAACTTTTGAAAAATCGTGAGCAGAATGGAAAAGGTGAATGAGAAGCGTAATTATTGTTTACTTTGGTAAATAATTAGACAGCCATCAGCTGAAACTGGCAGGAAGCAAGCTGAAAACAAACAAAAGGAATTGAGCATAGTTAAACTCTGGAAATCCCTCCGCTGGGACATTGCAAATGCTAAAAGTGTACATAGGCTCCAAAAGTGACAGACCAACGGAAAAAACATTCTTGGGCTGTTATAAATGCAAGGTAATTGCAAAGCTGTGGAGATTGGGAGGGTATTCTGGGGGAAGGACCAGTATATGTTTCTCCTGTTCTTACATTTTTCCTTTAGTATCCACTTCTGGCCACTATCGAGGGCAGGATAGGGTGGCAGATGTGTGGTAGATCCTTCATCTGATCCAATACATCAATTCACACTTTACTTATGGTAAACAGGAAGAGCTTTCTTACTTTTATTTATTTTAATTTTCAGCTTGAGAACTTTGCTATAATAAGAACTTGCTAGAGCCATCTCTTTGTGTATCTTGACAGAGGCTTATTGATTCATGGGTCTCTCTTGTGTTAGTTTTCAGGAATACCATCAGACCTGATAATTGTCGTCTCCTCCTCAGAAGATTAGTCAGATGGGAGAGTTGAGAAGTAACAGATTCTTTTTTCTGGAAGCCCAAATCGCATTCCCTGCAAGAGCTGGCTAATCTGGAATACTTTCATAAGAATGCAGTGCTTGCATAGATTTAAATCATAAATGGGTTTGATTTGAGTGTTTCCATTTTCCTTAGATCTCTGGAAAAACTCTCTTAAGTAGCTAATCTTGCTTTCAAAACTGATGTTAGTACTTAGGAAAATGAATCCACTGAAATCAAATGAGACATTTCCTGATGAATTGTTTTTCATGCTCATACTCTAAGATGGAGATATGCAGGGTAAAGAAATTGAGTTAGGAATGCCTTCCCAGCTGATGATATTTCTGTATACTATATAGTTTTAGGCATGTAATTCCTAGAAAAAAAGTCGGAATTATAAGTGGAAGGGCACAGATCACTTAGAGGAGCAGGACATAACACACCAGTGTCTCTAGAATTCCCTTGAGGTGCTGGTCTTCTCATTTGGTATGCCAGCTTTTCTAAATCCTGCACTGGTATGGTTGTGGTTATATCTAATGGCACAATACAGTGCAGACTAATAAAGTATCACTGATACCTCAAACATCAGAATCGCTAAAGCCATGTAGGCTTTCAGAGCCCGTGGATATAAATTTAGTAGGAATATGAGAAGCTTTAGGAAAATTCCATCTAGCCTTAATTTCCAGTCTCCAACCCATTCTCTCACTGTGGTGCGTCCTTGCTTCTTTTTCCCTTAAAGCTGTCGTCTCTTGGCCATCCGTGTTAGGAGTTTGACATGGGTGTTGAGCCAGTGGTGACAGCAGATTGGATGGAGCTTGGTATGCAAAGATACTGAGTGGGAATTCCACAGTCATCTCTATCAAGTGTCAGAATTCAGAACTGAAATAGAGTCAGTTGCAGACTCAGTAGATTTG
Organism: Ceryle rudis; assembly: GCA_033439905.1. Lineage (NCBI taxonomy): Eukaryota > Metazoa > Chordata > Aves > Coraciiformes > Cerylidae > Ceryle > Ceryle rudis. Next base: position 19,786 of record JAAGNO010009551.1, on the reverse strand, counting down.
GTTATGTCCTTGTTCTTTAGAAACTAACTGGCTGAATTCCTGGATGCAGGTAAGTCCAGCAAATTAGACAGATTTTAGAGTTGATGAAGAAAGATCCTTTTCTGTTTAGAAACACTATTTACATCAACTTGGAGATTTGAAATCCATTGTGTTACAAGCAAAAGCAAATAAAAAGGTCCAAAAGCATTTCAAAAGCCAGACCTGGCTTCTAGGTGCTGCTACCAAATTCCCTCACACCAGGACATTATGGATTTCAGAAGATACTCTTTGAGGAACCTCAGCATCCTGGTTAAACAGTCTGACTTTGTCTGTTCTATGACTTGATAGTCTGTTCTTTTCAACTCTGCATCCTTAGTCTCTAGATCTGCAAAGCATGTTTCTATTTACAGATGCAATACTACAAGTACTATCTTCTGTCAGGTGGAAGTAGTTTTCTAAAGAGGCATTTGCATTTACCTAGGCCTCAACATTTCTACAAATTGCCCCTGTATAACAGCATGTTTTAAGGCAAACGTTAATATATAGATAGTTTGAGGGGGGTGTTAAGTCAGTTTAAATGGAATTTCTTTTAAAAAAAGCCTATTTGCCTGTTCAGAGCATTAAAAATCTCAGTAGGGAAAAAAAGGCTGGAATGATTATATTTCTGAGCACTCCAGTGTAAGGAGTGGTTCTGGCTGCATGGCAATGCACTGCAATTCCTTGGAGAAAAATTGCAGAAACTACAGATTTGGATCCTTTTCAAAAGATTTTTTTGTTTGATTTTATTTTATTTTCTGCACTCAATACATATTTAGCTTCTGGACCATAGTAAAGAGAAAGTAGCCGTAAGATGTTGATTGGAAAGGAGTGGATCCCTTCCAAGCGGCTGTTTAGATTTTGTTTAAAAATAAGTAAACGCATGTTGACTTTTTTCCTTAATCTTAAAAAAAAAAAATTAAAATTGCAAATGGTTTTAAAATCCAAACATGTTTTCTTGTATATTTCTTTAATGCAAAATATTGCAGGAAACGTGCCTTGGGAAAAACAAGCAAACAAACAAAACCCCAACCCAAACAAAAACCCACACACATACACACAGAACCAAACCCCAAACAAACAAGCAAAAAACAACACCACACCTGTTTTTATATTTCCTCTGGTAAAAAAAAAAAAAAAAAAAAGTGACGATATGGTCCTGCAAACCCTTTGTAAGACAGGAAGTGTTCACTTCTCTCCCACTATTGATACAGTTGATCCTGATGTCCCATTAAAGTGGCTTGTGCCCTTCAGCAGCTAAACCAGAAGTGGGATGCCTGAAATTGTCATCCTCTGATGCATCTGTCAGCTAGGCCAGATTTTACGTACTGCAGCAACTTGCAGGGACACGAGTGACCAAAACCATATTCTGTGCAAGGAGCCAGAATTCTAGTTTTCAAAATCACCTTACTTTCGAACTGCTGATTTCTTACTTTTTTATTTAATTGTAGGTTAGGTTTTGGACAAGGATAACATTCTGTGTTGTATTCCAGATCTTTGACTGTCCACGGCTAAAGTTTTCGGAAATTCCACAGAGACTCACTAACCTGCTGCTGCCGCCAGACCCTATAGTGATAAACCATATAATCAGGTAAGCTGGTCAGTCAGCTCAGCACTGTCATGTGCAGAACACTTACTACATAAAATACAGAAACAGTAGCAGGGACCAGAATCCAGTTTTTGTAACTTCCAGGTGAGTACCTTGGACTTTGTTGTGTGTTCATTCTCTGTGCCATTCTGGTCTAAATAATTCCGAATGATTTTCAATAGAATGACACCGATTCTCTAGGAGTATGCAAAACAAATCTTACTTTTATTCCTACTAGAATAGCATTGAGAAAGTTGATCTTTCCTAGGGAGGAGAGGAATGAGAGTTTGAATCCACTTAAGAGGGGAAAAAAAGGAATTGAAATACATTGTTGAAATTGAAACTGTACGTTGTGGGCAATCATTCTGATCACTGGGTAATTCTGTAAAGTACACAAGAGTATGACAGTTTCACATACAGCAGCCAGTCCACGCATGCTTCGCTGGGATCGGGTCAGCAGTTTGGGTGTTAGTCTTACTCTGAGAATGCCAACTAGTCAGAGATCCCAAGAGTTCTACAATGAAGAATACCTAGATTCAGAGAAGGTCGTTTTGCCCAAGATACTGAGATCCTGGCATCCTTGTCAAAACCGATATATTTCTGGCACAGCAGAGGAAATACAACTTTTGGCTATCTAGGGCACTTCCAGCACGTTCCATATTTAAGCAACAACTATGTTTGGGGAGGGAGATAAAGAGACTTTTGGGGATTTCAACCTTGCTGTTAAGGTGTTTCCCAAGTTACTTTGTGGTCTTGGTCAAAACTCTGATTCCAGGTGTTGAAATGTTATTGTTAATTGAGCACAATGGTTTGGTTTCCTACAGAATATTGACGATGAATGTTTCTGAATACGCTTAAAATTGAGTTCTTTATTTTAAATTTATGATATATGTGATAAGTTTAAATATTACACAGGCTATCAAAATAACACTTGCTTTTCGATTCATTTGAATAGTTAAAACAAAGTAATCAAAACCCAGCTTGACTACCATGCAGATTGATAGCCCTGTATATACTGTCATTGAAGACAGCTCAGTGACCTGTTTGATGGGCCAGAAAATGCTCAGAGATACATAGTCATTGCTTGGAGAGAAATGACAAGGAGCTGATGGTTATGTTTCCAGGGGCAGAAAGATGGCAAAGAGGCTCTGGAGGCAGTGTGTCTTTTGTTAGATACAAGCTGAAGAGCAGGACTTTCTGTCCAGGAGTATTGTCTGACACACCGTGTGCACCATGCAGCACCTGATAGCGTAACACCGTGCTGACATAATGCTGTGGAAAGGGGAAGTATTAATTTCCTGAAAACAGGGAATACTTTTGCAAGAGTCTTTACTGTTTCAAGCTAAGCTAAAATAAATCTGGAAGTCTGGCACGGAATTTAGAGGAAGTAAGTAATTTTTAGACTTAGAACTCACAGAATAATCTGTGATCCCTTTCTAAGAAGGGATCCTTAGTGGTCATCTGGAGCCCACCCTCAACTCAAACCAGGTTCAAATTGTAATTGGGATGCTTAGGGGCCTAGTCCTGTTGAGCTTTAAACAGGCTGCCAGAGACCCTCTACCCTTCCCCACTGCCTTCAGTTTTTAAGAATGAATGTAGTCAACCACTGAAACCATTTGCCACCTGCTTGTCGTGGTCTAACCCCGGACGTCAGCTAAGCCTCATCCAGCCTCTTGCTCACCCCACCCCCAGCGGGATGGGGAAGAGAGTCAGAAGGGTAAAAGTGAGAAAACTCGTGGGCTCAGATAAAGACAGTTAAATAATCGAAATATAATAATAATACTGTAATGAAAAAGAAATTAACAGAGAGAAATAAAATACAAGAAAGACAAGCAATACGAATGAAAACTGCTCACCCCCAACTGACCGACACCCAGACGGTCCCCAAGCAGCAGCTCCCTCTCAGTCTTCCCCCTGGTCTGATTGCTGAGTGTGACGCCATATGTTCTGGAACACCCCTCTGCTCGGCTGGGCTCAGCTGTCCCGGCTGTGTCCCCTCCCAGCTCTCTGTGCACCCCTGGACTGCTCGCTGGTGAGGCAGGGTGAGGAGAACAGCCGTTGGCACCATGCAAGTGCCACTTGGCAATAACCAACATGTCTCTGTGTCACCAGTGCTGTTTCCAAGACAGATGCAAAACACTGCCCCATACTGGCTACTGTGAAGAAAATTGCCTCTGTCCCAGCCAAAACCAGCACATCTACAGGGAATTTTTCACCACCAGTGACTGCAAATATATGTGCTCTTAATTCAGATAAATCCTCAGGCCTGTCTTTTACAAGAATGTCAACTAGATCACAATTATTCATTCTAGTTTTAGAGTATGTGCTCAAAGACTAAAATGTGAAGTATTCTGAACTCGTTTTAGAAATAATAGTATTTTAGAACACTCTTCAGACACCCAACAGCTCCCCCTTTTTGAAAAAAAAAAAAAGAAAAGAAACCCAAACAAAATAACAAAATTGCAGTGAGGTTGGAATGGAAATGAAAGAGAAATGAAGAGAAAGACTCTAATGTTGGAAAATACTTGAAATATTATGTAGACTCAGAGAGAACTGAAAAGGTTGTCCAGGGCTGTCCCAGGCTTCCCAGGGCAGGGGTGGAGTCCCCGTAATCCCTGGAGGGGTTTCCAAGCCCCCCGTGGGGCTGTGGTGCTGAGGGCCAGGGGTCAGTGGTGCCCTGGCCATGCTGGGGGAATGGTTGGACTTCATGATCTTAAGGGTCTTTTCCCACCTAACGATTCTGTACAGTGTGTTACCTGTTACTGAAATCTCCCTTCAGTACCGGAGAGGTGGCAAGTAGCTATGCCAAAATCATACCAGGACCGGTCCTGGGTATTGGAAGCTGATTGGTACGAACTGGAGTAAAGAATGGAGTTAATAGACATGTGACGCATTGAAGAAGAGTCGGTGTAGCTTCTGTAACAGGGAGGTGTGACTGGATATATTCTTTGAAGAATTAATCGGGCAACTTTACATACAAAGTGTTGGTCCCCAAATTCACTGCTACCTCTTAAGAAGTAGCTGGGAAGTCTTACAATGCTGCACAGCTGCCCAAAGAATTACAGTGCTAGGAATTATTAGAGGAGGAACCAAGAACCAAGTAAAATGTCATTATGTGCTCGCATCCAGAATGGTAGCTTGTGGTTCTACTTGCTCCATCTTCAAAAAAATGCAGTTGAGCAGAGACCGTGCCAGTATGGTATTTACCACTGGGGATTGCTTTGAGGCCAGAGTTCTATCAGGTCTTGGGAAGATGTTAGAGAATTTAATGAAGACTATGTCCATTAGTAGCTATGAAGATTGGTCTAACTAGTAGCTATTAAGCTATGGGTCTGAACAAAAGCTCCAGCTCAAAAGTCTCTGAATTCTGCCTGATGAAAGGATATGCTGGGATATACAAATATATAAAGATATCCTGTTCTTAAACTCTTTTCATAGCATCTGCAGTAGGCTTATCAGAGTGTATTCTGGCCTGGAGGGATATTTATTCTGATTCATTATGGCAATGCTCATGACCTTCTGTTACACCTTTCATAGCGTTGATCCCAACGATCAGAAGAAGACGGCTTGCTATGACATAGATGTAGAAGTTGAAGACCCATTAAAGGGACAGATGAGTAGTTTTCTTCTTTCAACAGCTAACCAACAGGAGATTACAGCATTGGACAACAAGGTACTAGCCCAGGAGCCCGAGTATCCCATGACATGTATGCTCGTTGTGTACCTTCACGTGGGTTTGGTGTTACATGTCAAAGACAGTAATGTTGTGAGACAGGAACTTCTCATCTGGATATGCTTTCAAGGGATGAATCAGCCACACGCAGTGTGGCATACAGAGGGCTGAGTGGCATTCTTACTTAGGATTTTAGCCAGGGCCTGACCGAGGTGATAGAAGCAGTTTCATAGGTAATATAATGAGTCCCCTGGCATTCGAGAATCATCTGAACTGCTTGACTATAACTTTTTATTGAGTGGTCACGGTATCTTGCTAAAGTGCTCCAAGGCAAAGCTAAGAGTATCTTATACGCCAAGTATGTTTTGTGCGTGCACGGTCACAGAACAGCTTATATTTGCAGTAGGTGCAAATATGGAGAAAGCATGGCAGAAAAGTCACTCGGAGCAGTTTGGCAGAATTGTTTTCAGTGTTATTGAAAGAGGATCGTGTGTACTTCAAACAGTAGTCTCTGTCTTAGAGCAGTGGTGAGCTCTGGTGGCTTAATTAGGCATCCATGTGATGGGGACTGCTATCCAGCTTTTGGCACGTGTTTGAAGGGCTGATTTGGTTTGGTAAGGGATAAACAAAAGTGGCTTTGAGCGAGGGAAGAAGAAGGGCTGTGACACTGTGGACCAGAGATGATTTCTGTGACATACAGTCAAGGTCTGGTTTCTCTAGTAGAAACAAATATGTTAAACTCTGGTCTTCGTGCTCTTGAGAAAGGCCCTTTTCAGCAGGGTGGCTGCTCAGCCAGTTGGTTTTCAGGCTATGTAAGCTTGCATGCAGAATGCATGGGATTATTCTGTTTCCAGTCCAGCCCACCTTTTCCCATGTCTGTATCACCTCTTTTTTTGAGCATTTGCTACAGCAGAGGACCAGCTGTTGTTAGTGAAGTTACTTAAGTCACTTCTGGATAAACAGGCATTGACTGCTGCATTGTTACCGTCTGTATCGTGTCTTGCTGTGCTGTTGCAGAGTCCCCTAGTGGAAACTCGGAGCACGTCAACAGATCTGTCTCCAGCACGGCTACATCGTTTTTTTCCCAAATAAGGAAGGCTTTTAAGTCGACAGCAGCGCTCTTCCGTTACCACACTATGTAGTTGTGCCTACACTAGTGGCCTTGATGGCACAGTCGGATCAGCGGAGGATTATTTTCTCCCGTGTGCCTGGCCACAGTAGTTGTTTTGGCAAAATAGAGGTATACGTGAAATTAAACAAAGTAGGTTTACAATCTCAGACTAGAATTTTAGATGAACAGGACAGTAAAAGTTTTTGCTTTTCTGCATGTGTACGTGCAAACGATTCATTAACTGTCCTCCCATTAATCATACTTCATTTTGTTATTCAGGGTGATTATAGCAGCTTGACTTCTCTTTGGAGTCTTTGTTCTTCCCTACTGGTTAATGCTCATTTCTTTCACAATATTTCTGAAGATATGACTCGTCTTCTATAAACTTTCCATACTCCTGATATATATATATATATATATAAAACCTTAAATATTTTTTTCATAAGAAAAAGTCTAGAAGTCGGGTCTGTCATCTAAGTTTGTTTAACATAGACTTGATCAAACAATCACTAGAAATCTTAAGGATTACAGTAGGGTATTAAAGATATGATGATGATTAACCAGGGGAATAACTGCTTTCTTGCATTGGGCACTGTTTAAAGATATATTTATATATCCCCTTTCTTGAAAAATCCCAGACTTGGCAGAAAGACTGAGTATACACAGGAAATTACTACATTGCATAGTGACATGACTTAGCTCTTTGGTATTGTATACAGCATGCCATCCAGCAGTTCAGCACAAGAAGTGAAGAAGAATCCTCTGCATACTAGTATTGGAAAAGTAGAAGTGGAACCAAAATGTAATTGCAGGATTGCAGTTAACTCCCTGTTTGAAGGAAGCCCAAGCCATGGGAATCTGCATAAGTCTGCAGAGTAGAATTGTCACCCTCATACGTTACAAGAAGTACACAAAGGTGCTAATGGGGCTGACTTTAGGGTCACTGGAGCACAGAGGGAATAAACATCTACCTTTTTTTTTTTTTTATTTTTTTCCCCTCTCTGTCAGATTCATGAAACAATTGAATCCATAAATCAGTTAAAAATACAACGTGATTTCATGCTGAGTTTCTCCAAAGATCCCAAAGGATACATCCAAGACCTTCTCCGGTCCCAAAGTAGGGATCTTAAGGTGAGCTAAAGTCTGAAGAAGAATGAATAGTAGAACCTGAATGCAAGAATTTTACCTAAAGTTTTATAGAGTATATAGCTAAAATACCCAGGATAGAGAATTGGTGGAAGACAGGCAATGAGTGGAATACTGCAACCCAGAGCAGGCAGTGTGCAGGAAAGACAGTCTAGTTTATTCCAGTGGAACAGTGGTGCTTAATGGGGGTGGTAGGTGAAATTGGTAAGATCTAAGTGCAGGGCTGTGTTGGTATACTCCACAAAATAGAAGCTGTATAAAACTCAGCAGGAGCATCGTATAGTACGATAACACAATTTGAGTGTTTTGTTAGTTTATAATTTAATCTTATTTCATAAACAGGCAGATTAAATATCAACTGCCTTTGAGCTTAGGTTTGAGATAGCCAAGAAATGGAATGTAAAGGAGTTCAGTTGTTTCCCAGCAACAACGAGTAATTTATTCCTCATAAAGTTTCATAGTTTGTGTCTTTAACTCTGACACCTCAAAACCTATTGTATTAACGGATCCATGAAATAGTTTTACTTAATTCATCCTGTCTTTCAAATGTAAAAGTCTAGTTTCTTAGTAGTCTTCAAAAAATCTACTGGTTTTATTGTTTACACTGTATACAAAAAGAGATGGGCATCTGGAAGAATATTTAAATAAAGCAGTCTAGCTTGAAGAGCTTACAAACTAAGGTGGTGTGGAACTTCTTTAGCTGCATCCATAGAACAGTTGTTCAGTGGTTTCCCTGACTGACAACCAGTCTCATAAAGGCCTTTTCTGTAATGTTCTGCATTGCTGTCATCAGCAATGTGATTGCACAATACTACTCTGCAAAATATTGTAATAATTTTATATTTACCCTTGATTCTGTGATGATGGAGACTTAATCATCAACATTTTAATTTTTTTATAGAATGAAAGAGTGGTTTGGGTTGGAAGGGACCCTAAAGATCATCTAGTTCCAACTGACCTGCCACGGTCAGGAACACCTTCCACTAGACCAGTTTGCTCAAAGCCCTGTCCAATCATACCCTGAACACTTACAGGGATGGAGCACAAAAATGTCTCTGGACAACCTGCACCAGTGTCTCACCACCCTCATCATAAAAAAAGTCTTCCTTATGTCCAATCCAAACCTACCCTCTCCCAGTTTAAAAGCATTGCCCCATGCCTCTAGTAAAAAGTCCCTCCCCAGCTTTCTTCAAGACCCCCTTTAAGTGTTGAAAGGCCTCAAGAAGGTCTCCCTGGAGCCTTCTCCTCTGCAGGCTGAACCCCCCCCCCAGCAATCCCAGCCTGGCCTCCCAGCAGAGGGTTTCCAGCCCTCCCGGCATTGCTGGGGCTCCTCTGGCCCCGCTCCAGCAGGTCCCTGTCTTTCTTATGCTGGGGCTTCATCCCCTTCCATCTATCCTGGGGCTGCCTGCAGAACTGGGGTGTGAAACTGGGACCAGCTGGGAGAAGGACCAGCCTCAGGATGCCACTGGTTGAACCGTGCCAAGGTCGCCCCTGCTGAGCTGCGTCAGAGGTGCTCGGCGCTGGACCAGGCGGCCCGACCTCCGTCACAGCATCACGTGCGTGAGATGTGGCTGCTGGCACGGTCACCTTGTCCTGGCAGAAAACAAAGGCCGAGCCTGCGCCGAGGAGCTGGGGACCAGCCTGCCCGGAGGCACCACATGGGCTGGAGCTGCCTTTCCTCCCTCAGCACCAGTTTCACCCCAGCTCTAGATATTAAATGGCACCCGGGGGATAAAAGGATTAAGAACCTGGTAGGATCTGATGGGTGGTGTTGGAGGTCAAGGACCTGTCCCTCCATCCCTTGGGACATCTCCGATGGGCCGTTAGATCCCATTTCTTTCCCTCAACACACCAAGTGTCTGCACATGAGGAGGAGGCTGGTCCTGCTGGGCGAAGCCTCTTCTTGTGCAGGTCCCAGGGGGTTTCTCTGCTGCACAGGGAGGGCTGGCTCAGGCGGGAGGGCTGCTGCAGGTATTAGGAATTGCTGCTGCAAACCCTGTTGGTTTATACAGGAGATTCAGAACTGGGGCTTACTGGTTTGCCTGGGAGGCCTTTGCAAGCTTCCTTGAACCCTGGTGCACATTGGCCAAGAAGCCAATGGTCTCCTGGGGATCAGGGAAAAGAGTGTGGGCAGCAGAGCAAGGGAGGTTGTTGTCCCTCTCTGCCCCAGTCAGGCCACCTCTGGCGTACTGGGTCCAGTGCTGGGCTCCCCTGCTCAAGAGGGACAAGGAGCTGCTGGAGAGAGTCCATTGGAGGCTGGGAAGCTGCTGAGGGGCTGGAGCATCTCTGTGG
>JAAGNO010009550.1:0-22067 GCA_033439905.1 Ceryle rudis | reverse complement strand
GTGTGCCCTAGTCTAGGTGATCCTGCTCTGGCAGGGGGGTTGGACTAGATGATCTTTCGAGGACCCTTCCAACCCCTAACATTCTGAAATCTATGATACTGTGATTCTGTGATTTTGAAGACATCTTTGTAGAAACTTTACTTAAGAACAAATTTAAATTCATATTCTAGCCATCAAGATCAAACATGCTGTGGGCAAAAAAACTATCAATGAAAGCATTCACAAAACCTATCAAAGCACTTTCTCAGTTGATAATGGACAGAGTAATTCTACCTGTAATGTTTTTGAGAAAATCACCTCAGCTTAATACAAGCCAGGTCTTATGTATTTAATCATTTAGACTTTTTAAAATATAATTTATTCAAGATGAATTTATGAGGAAAGCAGTACAAGCATAGGTATTTTTGCTTTCTTTGCTGATGAAAGCGTTTTGGATAAAAGAATTGTCTTACACATATGTAACTACTAAGGGTGCATACTATGGCTGTATGGAAAACATTCAGTTTGGAGATACGGTAATCACATATGGGTGAAGAAATCTGCTTTTACACAAACACATTTACAGTCCTAAGATTGGTTCATAGTAGTAGGATGCAGAGTTTCACTCAGTTATCATGTGTGTGATGGCAGAATTTTTGCATTACAATTTATTCTAGTTTTCACACTGTTGTGAAATGTGAACAATGTTGCTTTGTTCTGGTGATGAAGAATTGATGTACATTTTAAGCTTGCTCTGTGTTATAGTCATATATATTGAAATAATTCAACTGTCACCTTTTATAACCAAGAACAATGCCTAAGCATGGGATCTAAATTGCTTACAAGACTTAAAAAACAATTAATTTCTTATTAGTTGCACTATACTGTGCAACTTAGTCAACAGAAAACAATCCACCAAACTGAACTTAGTGAAATAAACCCAACCTAAGCTATTAATTTTACTCCTTTCTGTCTCTTCTTTAATTATATTTGATCATACAATACACTCTCTAAGTTGGAAGAGGACACAAAGCTTTATTTCATCTTTTGTGACGGTGCAATCACAATAATGAAATATCTGCAGTAGTGTAAAGCTGGCTAACAACATAAACTACACTTAAGTGTTTTATACTTTATTTCTGTGTATATCTGTGTGTATATATATATATAAAGTAGATCACAAGAATGCTAAATTTGTGATCTGAAAAATCATTAAACTTGTTATAGAAGTATAAATAAAAAATATAATGCCGGCTTTGATCTTCTAAGTTATAAAACCTAATTGTATTAATTAGAGATACCTTGCCACATAGTCACTTCCAGGAACTTGTCTGAAAGTTTGAAATTAAAATTTTTGGATTTGCTGTCTCCTCAGTTTTTGCTCATACAAAATTATCACGAGTAGAAAGAGCAGTGCTTATGTGATCATGTGTGTTACAATAAGAAGCTCTCACACAAGCGTGCACAATTCCACTCCAGTTAGCAGCTCTGTGCAGTAGAACCTTACTGCTCCAGAGGTAGAAAAACTTGTAATTTCCAGGCTAAATGTATTTCTTGTCTTTATACACTCATTTCTTTGTAAGCAAAAATAAGAATTTTTTTTGTTTGTTTAAATGTTTTCCTGGATTGAAATTTCCCTTCTTAATATACTTATGGAAAAGTCATATCCCCTTGAAGCAACTAAATTGGACTGAAAAAGATGAATTTTCCTACTCTCGTTTCTGCTATACACTTGAGCATCCTAAGAAATATTTTATTTTCATGTGTTAGTTTCAGTATATTTTTCGTGAGCATTGGTGGACAGACTTGTATACTGAATTTTAGCTATGATTCCATGGTTATGTTGTTCAATACCTCCATTAGTTACCTCTTTTCATTATTTCTTCCTTCATTTTCATGTTTGATAATAGAAAAACCTTTCTGCTTATAACCTAGGACCACAGTTGCCATTTACTAATTTGCTTTCCTGTGGAAGCTCGATGATCCACTGAGATCTATAATCTTCCAGCATCCATAGATTATTGCAAAAGTTTTGAAATGTTTAAAGGCACAAACTTGCACATTCCCATTGAGTTTCAACCTTTTTTACCTTGTGTAAGTTTGTCAGTATGGTATCCTGATCTTTCCTTGAATCATCTTTGATTTTCAGTTTCGTGTCACCAGGAAATGTCCTAGGGATTCACCTATATTTTTCTTTAAGACTATGAGCAAAACACTTAGCAAGAATGGTTCATTAGTGCTCCTGGAAAAACTTATGTATCCTTTTGGAGTAGAATATTTGGTCTCTCACTTCTATTGCATTCCTCATTTTGTCAGTCCCTTACTCAGCATACATTTCCTCTAGGAACTTCCAGCATTTGCAGACTTTTTCAAGAGCTTTCTACAAGACATATCATGAAACACTTCAGTGAAAATCCTTAGTGCATATCTATCACATTTCCTTTGCTCAGAAAATTCACTTTTCTCATAACCTTAATTTTTCTTTTTTCAAGCAGATATGTATTACCATGTAGTGGTAATTGCATGACCTAAGAATAGCACAGGTTCAGAAATCATAGAATCATAGAATGCTTTGGGTTGGAAGGGACCTCTAAAAGTCATCTAGTCTAATCTCCCTGCAGTAAACAGGGACATCCTCAACTAGATTAGGCTGCTCAGAACCTCATCAAGCCTCCTGTCTCCCTGCTTGCAGAGTAGACAGTATGTGACAATAAGGAAATAATTCCATTTTAAATTAATTATGAAAAAGAAAACCAACTGTAAGCTGCACGTCTTCTCTGAGTTTATGAACATTTAAAAACCTTGCATACCTACATTCATTTACCAGAGTGTGCAATGGTAAAATTCAGAATATCATTCCAAATATGGACTGTGAACTGATTCTACATTAGTCCTGGTAACACTGCTCATGTGATTTGATCAAGGCTAAAGCAGGGATTTGAGGCCTATTGTCTTACCTATTTTCACTGCTTGTTGTTCAGATAGCATAGTGAGAGAATGGCTTCATAAAACAGCTTGAGAATGCATTTGATTTTGACTATAAGAGCTATTCCACTTAAGCCATTGGCTCTGTGCTAGTACTGCTATGGTTGCCATGTACCATTACATTTTGCACTTTTTTACATTTATATGCTGAAATGATCCAGTTCATTATTACATGGGCAGTATTAAACTAAGCATTTCCAAATTTGCATTGAGACCCTTCCCTAAATTTAAACTTTTGTAGGCAGACAGATATATCACACAGCGGTCTACTTTTGTACTTAAAGAAAAAATCATACTTAAGTGCCTTGCTGGCACAGGATCTTAATGTGAAATAGTTCCAGAAGATTTAATAGCACTTGTTCAAATAATTAAAACCTCTTTATAATGCATATTCCCCCTTTCTCCCAACATGGCAAAAAAACATTTGACGAACAATTTCAACATTGGGATTTCATATATACTGGGTGTTTTGTTTTATATTAAAGCTTGTTTTGTTTGTGGATGAATTTGGAATTTCCTATGGTTATTTTGAAAAGCGTAATAAAACATAACCAAGAAAGGTATCTAAGAGTTATTTTATGGAGTTACTTAGGATTTTCACCCTTATAGTTTGGCTTTCAGAATAGTGGAACAAAGTGTGATAGAATGGGAGGTGAGCGTGCTATCCCATCATGCTAGATACATCATATCTTTTGATGTCCCCATCTTTTCCAGTTGTATAGAAAGCACACATTTAAATATGGAATGGAGGTGAGAAAAAATATCACTTTACTTCCCCTAAAGGCCAACTATCCAGAGTCCTGTATATTCAGAAATCTTTCATACTGTATGACATTAACATGTTCTGTGTATCTGCTCCTTCAATATATTACAGCTTTAGGATGGCTTTTATTTATATATACACTTAAGTATATATGCATAAAGACAAATAAATATTCATATACAGGGGATGATATTCTTACCTCTTTGAAATTGTTACTAATAAAGTTTTACTTAAATGTGGTCATAGTCTCACATTTAGTTTATGTTGCAGTTATACTGTGAAACCAGTCACTTCAATAAAGGATTAACATTTTCTGTCACTGCAAAATGACTTTTTCAGAGAGATACTTTGTGGAACTACTCAAATTTGTAGGGATTTAGTGAAATGACTTGAATAACAAACATTTTGTTACCCAGTTGGACTACACACAGTCAGTCCACGAAATTCCTGAATTCCTGAATGTTCTGAGTATTTCATAAAATCATTCACGTAAAGGAAATCTAGCGTATTACAAAATGTAGCATGTAGGATGTTCTGCTGCAATATTGTTAGAGAAAGTAAAGTCTTCCATCAAAAATGTACTCTCAGAATCTTCTTCGGGTACTAGGTAACAAATAAAACTAATGCACAAGAAACCCTTTAATATGTTGCTTCTCAGTTCTTTTCAGCTCTATTTAAGTTAGGATGTTGCTTCTTTTATAGAAAAGTATGTGCACACATACCCATACAAGAGACATGCAATATGAACTCTAACCAGATTTTCTTAGGCTTTAGGTGTCAATCTGGATCCTTTATCAATAATGTTTTACAGGTCCAAGAAGGGTAAGATATAGTTACACACTGAGCCGTGACTTGTCACCAAATTCATGTTATAGCCCTCTGTTGTCAGTATTTTGGGAGAATGTCTTTTGTAAGCTGAATTTAAAATGGAAAATGAAATATTTCAACTATTTGACTTTATACCACTCCTGCATAATGAAGCAATTTCTATTATCCAGGGAGAATAATTATTATCATCTCATACCACTGGTGTGATTTCTGTGTGCTACATAAAACACAAGAAGAGAAAACATGGAAGTATGTCAAAATTCTCTGAGCAATGTTCAAGTCTCCACTTATAACATACATGTTCTACATATCTTCCTTTATATTATCCATCTTGGGCTAGAAGATGAATGATATACAGTGTCATTACAATAATCTTCTCTGAAAAGGGCTTCCTAAAAGTCATGCCACATTTTTCTGTCCCTTTCAAAGTATTTGGCAACCTATTGCACAGATCTTTACATTTAAGACTGCAAGATTGATTTGCAATAATATTGGTTCTTAATAGCAAAGTAAATTAACACAAATAGCTTTTCAAGGTCTTGCAAATATCTTTTCCATATGCTATAAGAATTGTATGAATGCTCATTTTACGCAACTGACTTTGCAAGTACCTGGGTTTCATAGAATTTTCCTTCCATGATTTGGCTCCCAATGAGAATTAGAATGATTCTAATTAATTAATGATTGTCTTAAAAAAAATGTTTAAGGAATGGTGTCCTATGACAGTTTTATCTTGATACTACCTTTCTCCTTCAGTTAATCTGCAACCCAATTCAGATTAGATTTGAGATTGCATCTCTATCTGCATGCATTGCAGGGTAGAGATCACTGACACTAGAAGGTGGAAGTTGAGGTTTTGGTTTTCTGGAAGGGAAATGACATCCACTGTTATTTTTTAAAAAGCAAGCATGGGTCCATTAGGTCACTGATGGACATAGTATTTTAGGAAAAGACAATGAACCATTCTTATCATAGTACCTTTCCTTCTAAAATGAATGCTCATTCACTGAACAGGATTGTGTTCTCACAGGATCATAAAGTCCCCTTAATTGGACACACTATGCTGCATTTTTGGCATCTTTTTCGTTTTATTTTTATAAAATGTACATTTGTTTATAATAATCCACACCATTATTTATATATACTCTACAGTTGTTTCGCATTTCTGTTGCTTTGCAATCTACCCAAATGCATTGAATGAATTTATGGTGTAGGGAGCAATAGTGTAAAAGGTTGCTTATTATCATAGTTTGTAAACAAATAGGATGCTCTTTTCTGTTAGGTTTATAACTGAATGTATCATACACTGCTAGCAGCTACTCAGAATTGAGAACTGTAATAGAAAGTGACAATAAAATTCCTCCCCAAACTCTATCTAATAAGTTAGTTTCCATATTTCATTATGCCTGCGCCGATAACATCATAAAATTGCCATTAAAAAATGCTTTTGACCCTAGGGAAGTATGCTTAGAGAAACTGCTTAAGACTGGAAGCAGGAATTTTTAATACCAAATCTTTTTGAAGGATATATATTTGTTAATTTGTTTAATTTTTTACATACTTGAAGCCTAATACATACAGCTAAGGAAAATGAGGTCCCCTCACCTTGTGGAGACCTTGAGAAAGAGAAAAGTAAATGAATATTTTTGACTTTTTAAAAAGTTTTTCATTTGTAGTTTCTCTTAATCTCTTTTCCTGTTAAAAGACCAGTATCAGTAGACATGTGGGTTTTGTTGTTTCAGCTTTAAAAATTACTTTTAGAAATAAATTTGAAGAGAAAAATAGCTGTTTTCCATATCTACGAGGGAAGAAATCACAGATGATGTGCACACAACCCTATTTTACAGCAGCACTGTAACTTTTCTTACTTTGATTGAAATTCTTTAAGGTTTGATGCTAGTCCTGGAATGAATCCCAGTACTGCATACATGTCACTTCATTTTGAAGGGTAGGTATGTCTTGCAAGTCTTATTTGGTTTAATTAAATGAGTAAGGAAAATCTTGACTCTCATTAATGCAATTGGATGAGTTGATCTCTGACATCCATCATCGTCCTGATTATTTTAGCTAGACAATTTACTCTAAATTGGCCAGTTTTACAATAAAACACATCACAACAAAAATAAATAAATAGACAAAACTTATGGCTTTATATGGAAAAGGACTGTGCAGAGCAAAAGGTTAATGGGGATTTGGTGTGGTTTCAATTAATGTTGCAAAGCCTGAAAACAGGTCAGAACCTTGCTGTCTTTTCTGGTAGGATTTATGTGAGCAAATAAAGACCTTTAGCAAAGATCCCACAGACTGATTTTAAAAAATCTGCTTACTGTTCTCTTCAAAAAGCCAAAGATGACTATTACTGATGTAGTTTCCCCCACATTGCCTATCTCAAGCCAGATGAGATAAATCCCACACTTAGTGTCTGCAGTGGAAATAAACAACACTCTGTATTGAACATATGCCTAAAGTCTGAAAAAAACCACAGGTATTCAAAATGTGGTTTACCATCTTTAAATAGGTGGTTTATTATGATATCTCACATTTCACAAAAGCAAAGCTATTTCACTGAACCACTAATAGTCTGCTTAACTTTTCATAAATTCCTGTTTGCATTTCTGTTTGAGCATGGATAGCTACTTATAAGAATATTTTCAAAAGTGTGCAATTAAAACAGTCTGTTGATGCAAAACAAGTAATACACTTTATGATGTATATTGAATTATGAAGTTTAGTGAATAAGAATATATTTTTCTCTATTCCCCAAAGTTAAATTAAATCCAAAGGTATGGTTCATACCAGCAAATACACGTGTTTTCTGAAGGACTAGTAAAAAAATCCCTGCTTTTTTCATCTAGAGAGTAGTTCCATAAAGGCCCAATGACCATCGAAAGAGGGTATTTTCAGTCCTCTGACCTCCCTTGAGATACCATTGATCTTACTACTTAAAAGCTAGAAGTATCCCATACAGACCAAAGTTAATCTTGGTCCTTAAGAAGTTATTCCACTAAATAAATAGGTTAGGGCATAAGGTACACGTAACATGTGACAGGTTGCATTCCTACCCCCTGAATAGAGAACTGTATACAGCTACCATCAGAGAACGGTCATTGATGTACACTAGCACTCCAACAGCACCTGGATGTTGGTTTGGAAATCTATATGCCAGTGTTTGGGTCTGCATGTTCCCTGGCCTCATCTGGGTTGCCAGCACAGATATAACTAAAAATGTTCTGATCACAGTTCCTGGTTTGCATTGCATACTGTAGAAAAAGGATGAGAAGGTGTCTTCAAAGGACACAAATTAAAGAGCATATGTGCTGTGGAGCAGATGTAGTTGCTTCTGTGATGCTGATCTTTAGCAAGGATGGAATGTGCCAAGTCATGCTATGTCAGGAGTAGATGCTGCTGATGTACTCTGGCTGGGGTGGATGGACCAGCACAATGGCATGCACAAGCCTACCTGCATCCTACTTTAAGGTTATGAACAAAACACTTAGCAAGAATGGTTCATTAGTGCTCCTGGAAAAACTTATGTATCCTTTTGGAGTAGAATATTTTGTCTCTCACTTCTATTGCATTCCTCATTTTGTCAGTCCCTTACTCAGCATACATTTCCTCTAGGAACTTCCAGCATTTGCAGACTTTTTCAAGAGCTTTCTACAAGACATATCATGAAACACTTCAGTGAAAATCCTTAGTGCATATCTATCACATTTCCTTTGCTCAGAAAATTCACTTTTCTCATAACCTTAATTTTTCTTTTTTCAAGCAGATATGTATTACCATGTAGTGGTAATTGCATGACCTAAGAATAGCACAGGTTCAGAAATCATAGAATCATAGAATGCTTTGGGTTGGAAGGGACCTCTAAAAGTCATCTAGTCTAATCCCCCTGCAGTAAGCATCCTAACCTGCATCCTAGTTTACATATGCCCTCAGCTGCTCCTATATATACAGCAGTAGAAAAGTCATAGAAATATATTGAGATCTTCTCAATGTGTCTCTAGTCCTTGTGCTGCTCAGAAAAATAAACTGTGCTTATGGCTGGGTGTTCTCCCATTGCCCTGTGTCACCATTTCATGTTCATTTTGTACTGTGTTGTTTAGTCTTCAGTGGGTGTAGGTATATACTACAATATCTATGATCTCTCTTGGTCAGATGACTTTTCAATCATACTTCTGCAAAGCACACTACATTTTTTTTACTTAGGAATTCATACACAATATCAGTTGTAAATCCACAAACTCTATGAGTATTCTTTCTAATAAGCATGTTCAGCAAATTATTAAAGGAAAAAGAACAAAAACATGGTATAGATTTTATTGCATTAATGCACAATAATCCAACTACCAAAATAATTCTGTATTTTGTATATTTATTATGTATTTGTATGCACTGCAGACACAGAGAAAATTATACATAGTGTATTTTTGCCAAATGCTCTTTTCCAAGGTGAAACATATTAGTATTTCTAACACTCTTTTAACCCTGAATATTTACTTGCTATTCTGAAGGACCAGATAACAGGGTTTTTAGTTACCTCTTTTGTACAACTGTTCTCTTCTATCTGGTGATGAAGCCAGAAAACATGACAATTCAAATTCTTGGGGGTTCCTACTAAGGTTGCTTAAGCCTGATTTTCCTGAAAGCAGAAGTAGCCTTAGTCACAGTGTTTGTCTTACCTATATTTATTCTGAGCTACCACTATAGCTCTCAGTTAAGGGATTTGAAATTACTAGCTTAACCAGGTTATTCTGACTCCACATTTTTGAGGTTTAGCAATGTGATGAAACTTGTAAAGTTTATCTTGGTTGTCGGAAATTGGCTAGAAGAACAAGGAGGACACGAGTATTTTAACATGGAGTGAACAAGCCAAAAAGATATGATTCAGGACTGGGTATGTGGCGTACATGAGCCAGAGAGACACGATTTAGAACTGAGTATGTGGCGTACGTGACCGAAAGTCTGTGAACTGTCCTTGAATGTAGCAAAAGGCTGAAGCAGCTGCTTGAGCAAGAAGAAATTAGCTACGTGCCCGAAACAGAGCAGCAGCAGCACAGGATGTATGGGCGGTGCTGGCTGAGATGTGGTGGGGCGCGTGGCCACCAATCATATTACGAATTGGGGCACGCGACTAACGCATGGACTGTATACTTATCCAATCATATGTGCTTGTAGGGGGTAGAAGCTGTGGAAAATCAATAATAAAGCGAACATGATTGCAACTCATATTGAGTCCTGATCTTTGTTCCCAGGCCTTTTCCGGATGCTTGGTAGAAGAGGAACTAACTTGTCTTCCTACATGACTGTTGAATGGAGTTATTTCTCTTTTAATTGCAGTTTAAAGTTTTACTTTGTCATCAGTTAAAATTTGTTCTTAATTTCATTTTATTTGATTGCCAAATTCAAACAGTTAAAACAATCTAAAGGAGTCATTCATGCTCTTTTTCTCTGTAGCAAGCTCTACTAGTTAAATTTATCAGTAACAAAAAAAAGCTACAATTTAAGATAATCAAACAATTAGCAATTAACAAATAAACAAAATTACATCCAGGTTCTTGAGAAAATACTTTACAAATATTGATAGCATAATTTCCCATCAGAGCTGGGAAATGCATTTCATGTATTGGGTTATTTATCCTGATTTTTGTCTTTAGTCTCAATATTTTCTTGTCCAAGTGATTAAGGAGGTAAGACCAGGAATCTCAATTGAAAGTCAGGTTTTCTGTTAGATATCTTCCAGTCTTGAATTTTCTTGCATTTTCTCTGTCAAATTTCCATGAGTGATTGCAAATTTAACGAAGTGACATCTTCTGAAGTTTTCTCTCACATGTTATTAATAACCATTACTCCAATTGCATGCCCAATAGATTAAAAAAAAAAAACCTAAACACTAATGTTGCATCCAGACTATTCACAAACCACCAACAGTTTCACATAGAATCGGTGTCTTCTTCATATCCATAATTTGCCTTATGCAACCAAGAGAGATATGAAAAATTCAACATCCTGACACTCCTAATCTGACCGTACCAAAGTCCCTTAGAGTAAAATATATCTTTCCCTTCAGATGGTCTGTCTAAAGGCTGTTAATTCGATTTCCACAGCTGACATAGTGTTCAGTATAGAGAATGAAGCTCCATACTTGCTAACAAAGTAGAAAGACAGCAAAGATATTGGAAAGTCACTATGATATTGATCCTATGAAAATTTCCACTAAAATTCACAGGTAATAATTTTATGCAACACATGAAATTTCCTCCTAATGTGCTATCATAGTCCTGTATATAGTGTGTCATAACTCAGAGAGGAAGGAACAATTAATGAATTACTGCAAAAAGGTGTTTAAGCAATAAGTAGTCACAGACGGGAAAAATAACTGCTTCTGGCAACTAGCCAACTGTTGCACTGACAAAGAGTATATCACTTCCCTCGAGCACAGAAACTGGTGAGAACTTTTCCTCTGATTACTTTTTTTATAGAGATTCTTTCCATTTGCAAGACAATTGAAGAAAACAAAGAAGTGGAGTTTGCTGTCATCCATGTATCTTCTAACCCTATCCTACACCCATGTAGCTCTGGGACTTGTGCTCAAATAGAGATGTGTCTACTGTCTGTGTACAGACTACTGCTGTACTGATTTCTCTGTTACTGATAGTCTAAAAGGGTTTGGCACATCTCTGACTGCTTTCTAGTCTTCATCCTTGTGCAAGTGGAATCCCACAATTTTTCCCTCCTTATGAGCTGAATGATAATCTAGATATCCTCCCAGAAATTCAATACATCTCTGCAGATCAGTCCAGTAAAATTTTTCTTTGGACAATGTTAAAAGCAGAGACCTGAATTCTTCTTCAGAACCCAAGCACCCAGCACTAGTAATGCAGTAAGGCATTAAGTTGTCCCCCCCTCCATCTATATATATGCACAAGGAGACTTTGTCTTACTAAAGTCTTGTCTTACACAAGCAAGAAAGACTTACATAAGTAAGTCTTACACAAGTAAGACTTTGTCTTACTAAAGTATGACACATCAGAAAGCCTGAGAAGGTCTTAAGGTTTTAGATGATTTCTAGGAGGCTATGTTTCAGTCACGGTCGTCCTTGAGAGACACTTCATCTTGCTGGCAGTGGAGCTCCTGATGTTATCTACCTGGACTTCTGTAAGGCCTTTGGCATAGTCCCCACAACATCCTTCCCTCTAAAACGGAGACATATAGATTTGATGGATGGATTATTCGGTGGCTAAGGAAAGGGCTGGATGGCTGCATTCAGAGACTAGTGGTCAACATGGTCCAGATGGTGATCAGTGATGAATGGTGCCCCTCAGGGGTCCATACTGGGACCAGTACTGTTTAATATCAATGTCATAGACAGTGAAAGTGGGTGTACCCTCATCAAACTTGCAGATTAAACCAATCTTAGTGGTGCGATTGACTTGCCTGAAGAATGGGATGCCATTCAGTCAGACCTGGACAAACTTGAGAAGTGGGCCCATTTGAACCTCATCAAGTTCAACAAGGCCAAGGGTAAAATCCTGCTCAGGGTTCAAGGCAATCCCTGGTGTCAATACAGGCTGGAGGATGAAGGGTTTGAAAGCAGCCCGGCAAGAAGGACTTGAGGGTATTGGTGGATGAAAAACTGTACAAGCCAGCAATGTGTTCTTACAAACCAGAAAGCCAACTGTAATCCTGGGCTGCATCAAAAGAAGCATGGCCAGCATGTTGAGGGAGATTATTCTGACCCTCTACTCCAGTCTGATGAGACCCCATCTTGAATACTGTGTCCAGCTCTGGAGTTCTCAGCACAAGAAAAAGACATGGACCTATTTGAGCTTGTCCGGAGAAGGGCCACAAAGATAATCAGACAGCTGGAGCATCTCCTGTGAGGACAGGCCAAGAAAGTTGGAGTTGTTCAGCCTGGAGAAGGAAAGGCTGTGGGGATACATTACAGACTTTCAATACTTAAAGGGGGCTTATAAGAAAGATGGGGCCAGACATTTTAATAGGGGCTGTTGCAATAGGAGAATGGGCAATGTTTTTAAGCTAAAAGAGTAGATTCAGATTAGATATAAGGAATAAATTTTTTACATTAAGGGTGGTGAAACAGTGGAATGGGTTGCCCAGAGAGGTGGTAGATACTGCATTCCTGGAAGTGTTCAGTCAGTTTGGATGGGGCTCTGAGCAATGTGATCTAGTTGAAGATGTCCCTGTCCACTGAAGGGGGGTTGGAACTAGATATCTTTTAAAGGTCTCTTCCAACTTAAACTATTCTGTGGTTCTATGATTCCATGAACTCACTTAAAAGTGAAATTCCTTTCATATGTTCATTTACAAAAATAGAAAAAAAAAGACATGTGGCTTGGAAGTATGTACTTTGCAGATAAATAACAATGTTACTTTTGTCCCTGTTGGAAAGTTACATATCAAAAGACATTGATATGCCTTTCTGCTATTTCCTGAAGCAGCTTTGCTATTGGAATCCATCAACATATACCTATACCAGGCATTTCAATAATCCACTCCTGCTATGCAGGAACAGCTTTAACTAGGGCATAGGCAGTACTCAAATTATTCCAATTATTTCAGGTCTGCATACCTATCTTTTGTCTTATCCCTTCCCACGCACAGTGATGCAGAAAAGATAGGACTGGATAAAATATTACTGGAAAAAAAATACAATTTAATTAACAGTCTCTTAGAACTATGAGAGGAGATGAAGTACAATTCAAATTTCAAATTGTGATTCTGACCTAAATCTTTTTGTATCAGTGGCTATTAAATAATTTGGAGAAAACAACTCAAATGTTTTCTCATATCTTTGTTTTTTAGCTCATAGTATATTCTGTAATTCATTTTTACTCCAGATTTAAAGACACAGTAATGACTCTAGAAGATTTCTTCATCCTTGTCAGTACTATAAGGTAATTTCACACTTTCCTGACTCTCTAAGAGATGGAATACTTGGAAGTGTTAATTGACTGAATCATAAGTAAGGAGAGAAAAAAGAGACCATGCAATATAATTCTGTTCATGAGTTTGACTTAGAAATGTAGGAATGGTCATTACACAACAGGTATTTACAGAGAACAAAACTTGAGCTCTTTTCCATTTTGATAACCTACTTTAAACTCTCAGATGAACTGATTAGATTAAGCAATAAATATACCAGCATTCTGTTGAAGATAACACATTAACCAGGGAAACTGATTGGGCCAGACACTGACATTAGTTTGAAGATAAGCTTTTCTGCTCTCATCCAAATGCTTGGTTAAGTAAAGTCAGGCATGGCTGTGACTACTGAATAGAAGGGTTTTCTTTTCAGGTCTCAGGAAATTGCTACAGTTACTTAGCCTGGAAAAATCTCAGACCTCTTAATGGATTTGCAAAACATTGACTTCCATCTTTGTTCCTGATGCTGGTAGAAGTTTAAGATGTCCAGCCTTAGTCAGATAATATATGCTAGTTCACAGAAGCAAGATCTTTTAAAATAAAATAAAATAAATAAAATAATAATAATAATAAAAGATAAGAGAATTTACTGTCTCAGATACTAAACAAGCTGCAAAAATAAAAAGTCAAAATCTTAGCTGTTGTCAACTGATGGTCAGCTCAGAAGTATCCTGAGATACTTCATAATGTGTGTTGCTAAATAAATGAGAATTATTAGCTCTACTTTATGGGATTATGATTGGTCCAGAGAATTTTTTGACTAGTTTTTGCATTTATAAAACTCAATAAAAGGCAGGTAAATCTGCCTGTTAGTAGAGACAAATTGTTAAAATTATTGATGGATTTACTTCATTTCACAATCTTCAGTGTCATTTTAATTGTTCAAGGGAATGAGTGAAAAACATATCTTAATCCTGATTTACTTTCTTTCCAGGATGTCAGAAGATCCCCTTCCCCTTAGAGACAGATGAAATGAATCCTTTCCAGCGACATTTGTGTGGATCTGAGAAGACAATGGAATGGGGCATCAAAAGAAACACTTTGTTTAAGTAGGCAGTTTGGGGCTATTCCTGTTGAATCTGACAGGTCTTTTTCTCATCGCTATTTTAAAAACCAAAAATGGTTATTTTTTTTTCTGTTTAAAAGCAAACATAAATCATAATTCTTGTCCTTTTCACAATAATATTCACCTTCCTCACTTAGTGAAGATGATAAAAGTAAAGAGACCAGCAGTGATTGTAGAGGAATTCCTTGTTGATCAAGGACACGCAGTGGCCCTTGAAGGATTGGACAACCCTGACTTAAAGCTTGTAGAGTAGAAATAATAGTATGAGATATTGAGCAAGAGAAAGCACAGAACCTGAATAGAATGGGTTAACTGCAAGGGAGGTGTGCACCTGGTATGTAGTCAGCTATAGTTAACCAATCTGCATAAAGCTTAGGACACGCAGCACATAGTTGCTAACCAATAAAACAATTTAGAGGTGTGCATGGATGTCCTGACAAACTATATAAGCATGGACTTGTGAAGCAATAAATGAGAATGATATGTAGCCATATTGGTGTGAGTATCATCACTTGGCCAGCTTCCTGCGGGGACCCACTTCAAGTGATGTTAACCTCCTCCTAGCAAGAAGGTTGGAAATTAGAGCTATTCTTCAGTTTATGTGTAGTATCAGAACTTTAAGCACATGAAGTTGGGCAGAAAGAAAACAAACAGAACAGCCAGCCAAAATCCTGATTCTTCTCTTAATACATGTGTTTGCATACTTAAGTCTTCTTATTCTTGCTGAATTGTCAGGAACTATACATAGGGCAGCAAATATCTGTGCATGAGTGGTTTTGGTAACAGTAGTGCTACCAGAAAACAAGACCATTTTATAGGTGATCCACGGTGTGTTTCTTTTTAAAAACGTCTAAAACTACCTAAGCTTTGGAGAAAAAAAAAAGAGAAAGTGGAACAATTAAAATCACAGAGCTACGCTTGGATAAAATCTGCTTTTTACCTTTAACTCCTCAGCTGAATCACAGCGATTTGCATTCTTCCTTGCCCTCCCTCCCAGAAGTGTAAAATAATACTTCAAAACTTAAAAATGGGTCTCCCGTAACTTTAAATGACACTTAATACAACCACCTTTTGTCATAACAAATCAGGCTTATACTCCAGTGGGGGCTATGTGGTAATTTTGACTAGAACAGTGGAATTATGATGGATTATTTTTAACTTTGGTTCAAACTCTTTGAGTTTCATTTTGACTCGCTTGATTGAATTGATGGAAAAAATTAAAAGCAAAACTTGGCTGAAGTAAGTGTTTTTAAGGCAAAACTAGCCAAGGAAGCTGATAAAACTCTTTTATAGGCCCTGTTAAAGGCATAAAGGGCTCAAGTTTAGGCATGTTCTGAAACAATTTAGGTTCATTTTAAGGAAAAAAGGTGAGAGCTGAAGTCATGTATCATATATTAAGACTGACTTGGAAAGTTTGTAAAATTTTGGAGTTAGCTGGAGGTAGGAGAGCAGTTATGTATCTCATCCTTTATTTTCTGGGAAGTCCTATGCACAAAAAACCATTTAATCTAATAGGATCTTTGACACCTTAACATATCTAGTGGCAATGTGGGAGATGCACAAGGTGAAAGAGTGTAAAAAAAGTGAAGAATATATATAAGGAAAAGAAACAGAATCAGAGGAAACTGTATAATGAACACAGAAAAAGAACACTGAGACAGGAATACATGCTTAGGCCGTACAAATTATTTTATGTCCACCTTTTATATTGTGGAAAGCTCATTTCATACCTAAACTTACTTAATTGGGGGCAGAAAAATTCTAATTCAGAGTTTATGACAAAAATGATCATTTAAAGTGATGAAGAAATGATTCTTCATCCTGTCTCTTTTACACAGATGATTTACTTCAAATCATGATGAGGCCCTCCAATTGTACTGACAACAAATGTATCTAATTTTTTTTTTCTATAATGTCTATTATGTCATTGTCAGTCTGTTGTGACTCCCACTACATCACGGGAACACCTTTTTAAAAAAATTTCTTTAGAAAACCTAAACTCTTTCAGAGGTGAATAGCTCTTTGTTTCCTTCCTGGAGAATCCTGGAATAATGTGCTGTTAAAACTGACTGTCTCTTTCCCCCTACTGTGATAGAAACATTATAATAAATGCAATGAATGAGAAAATCAAAATCTTAGAAAATGAGTCAGAAGAAGAAAAGAAGGAAACATTGTTTCTGCTGGGTTCAAATCACTTAGCCAGTTCTGCTGTTCAGGGTTGGGTTAAGAAGTAAAATTCATCCATGTGTTGCTAGCTGTTTAAAACAGTCCATTTGAAGCTTAAACATAATCAGGCAAAGAAAATTGTTTATGGTTAATTATTCTGTTTTTATTGGCTTCCCTGGCTGGAGATTAGCAAGAGGAAAAAACTTTTCTGAGTTGGTTTAATATAATCACTTGCTGGCACAGAGTTTCAGGGTCTAAAGATTGGAAGACTAACACAAGTAATTTTACTCTCATAATTAGTTTTGGGTTACTGTCTGTCTCTAATACAAAGATTAAGTGATTTAGCTTCATACTCCAGATCAGCTTAATGTGAACTTGAGTAGCTTTTCTGAAAAGGATGGATATCAGATTCAAGTGTATCAGATTCAAGTGGTTCAAGTGTTGTAGCATCCATCAAAATAAGTAAATTCTTTTTTTTTTACAGAATATTTTAAATCTTGAATTACTATTGGCTGCCACCCAGTCTCTGAACACTTTTGGGGAAGCTATACAACCAATACCAGCTCTATGATAAGACAACACAACAACCAGACAAGTCTGAAAACTCATTGCATTTTAAGTTTTGTAAATGTGCTCGCAGCCTCACATGCACCAGGCTCAGTACTTCTATTTACTCTGGGGCAATTATTTCTGGTTGCAATGCCTAAAATCTTAATAATATCATGACACCAAACGGGAGGAATAAAATAAAGCTCTACAGTCAGGCAGGGTAGTGTGGATGAGTGACAAAGTGAGGATGAGAAAATAATAGATGGCATTTTCTAGAGCACCAGAACAGACCAGAAAGGAAATAATTGTTCTTAGGGTTCCTTTAAGGCAAAGGGCAGAGGAAATATAATTTGTAGACAGTAAATACAAAATGATTGGAAAAATTGCAAATATATATTTATAAAAATTACTTTCTATTTATTCTAATAAAATAAAAAAAAAAAACCAACTCAACTTGTGCTGTATAACCATTAGTAAGGTACTAGGCATTTCTAGGCTATAATTCATGCTGAGATGGAGATTCTACAACCTCCCTGGGCAACCTCTTTCAGTGTTTGGTCATCCTCACACTAAGAAAGTTCTTTGTTACCTTTAAATGGAATTTCCTGTGTTTCAGTTCATTCCTTCAGCCTCTTGTCCTATCACTGGGCACCACTGAGATGTGTCTGGCTCTGCCTTCTTTACTTCCCCCTCATCAGGGTTTTATACACATGAATAAGATTGCTCTCAGCCTTCTCCAGGCTGAGCCGTTCCATCTCTCTTAGCGTCTTCTCATATGACAGATCCAGTTCCTTAATCATCTTCAAACCCTACATTGGACATCCTCTAGTATGTCCATATATTTCTCATACTTAGGGGTCCAGAGCTGGACCCAGTATTGCAGATGTGTCTTGCCAGTGCTGAGAAGAAGGAAAGGACCATCCACCTTGTCCAGCTGGCAACACTTTGTCTAATGCAGCCCTGGGTACCATTGGCCTTCTTTGCCACAAAGACACATTGATGAGTGTTATTAAATTATGTGTCTATCAGAATCTCCACATCCTTTTCTCTAAAAATTATTTTCAGCCAGTTGGTTCCCAGGCTATGCTGGTGCTTGGGTTTATTTCTTCCTGGGGGAAGGACTTGACATTTCTCTTTCTTGAGCTTCATAAGGTTCCTTTAGTTCCATTTATCCAGCCTGTTGTGGTCCTTCTAATCAGCTGTGCAATCATCTCAATTTCCACTTATCTGGGCTGTACTTCATCAGTTTGTCTATGGGGATGATATGGGAGACAGTGTCAAAAGCATTACTGAAGACAAGACAAACAGCATCCACTGTGTTCTCTTCATCCACCAGTCATCTAATTATAGAAGGTTATCAAGATGGTCAAGCATGATTTCCCTTTCATAAATCCATGCTGACTGTTCCAAACCACTTTATTGTTCTTCATATATTTGGAAAGGCTTTACAGGAGGATTTTATCCATCATCACCTTATGGACTGAGGTGTTGTTGACCAGCTTATAGCTCACCAGGTATTCCCTCTGTCTTCTTGAAAATAGGAGTGTCATTTATATTCTTTCAGTCCTCACAAACCTCCCCAGTCACCACAACATGTCAGAGATAATTGAAAATGACCTTGTAGTGACATTGGCCAGCTCCATCTGCACTTGTGGATGCATCCCATCAGGTCCCACAAATATGTCAGTCTATTCTGTTTAAGTGTTCCCTAAGCTGATTCTGCTCTACTGAGGGCAAATATTTACCTTCAGTCTCAGGGACCTGGGACTGCTGAAAGCCAAAGGAAAAGAAGTTATTCAGTAACTTGGTTTCTTCTGCATCTTTTGTCTCCAGGCCTCCTGACCCATTCAGCAGCAGGCTCATGTTTTTCCTGGTATGACTTTTGTTGCTGATGTACCTGCTGAAGTCCTTGTTGTTCTTCAAATCCCTCACCAGACTCCACTCCACATAGGCTTGGCATTCCTAACTATGTTCGTGAAACCTCGGACAGTGCTTCTATGCTCCTTCTGGGTCACCTGCCACAGCTTTTTCTTCTTGCACACTTTCCCTTTATGTTAGAGCTTTTCCAGGAGTTTCTTGTTCATTCATGCAGGACTCCTGCCACTCTTGCTTGACTTCCCATTCATTGGCATGGTCTCTTCTTGGAAAGTGACATATTTCAGTGTCAATGTCACAATTCAGCACACCTACATTTTTTTCTACTTTGGTGGCTCAAACCTTAGATTTATTGAGCCTACTTTAAAAGTGACCTTAATTTTACTAGTGCATTGTTCTATCCTAATTAGCTAAATAAAATTCTAATATTTCAGCTTGGTAATTAGCCTTCTTAAATGAATATTTCCTTGCTCATCTATTTTAATAAAATCAATGAAGTGTAGGCAGATTTGGGTTGCTCTTATAAATTATAATATGGTTCCAGAACTATGAGGGGCATGGCTAGCCTCAAAGATGTCATTTCTAAACCACTCAGATCATCTTCCAAATGAATACTTCAATATTTTTTAAGTATTACCCTTAGACCAGGCTATGTGAGTTAAGATCTCCCTTGATTTCAGTGAAATGCAGCAATAACGGCTCAGACCAAAAGCTGCCAGAGATGTAATGAAAGGCGTCTATGAGAGGCAGAGTCAGGCTGTTCTCCTTTATGTTAGGCAGAATCACCTCTGTTTCTGTATGTCAGTGGAGATCATACTCACCACTGAGACTTGCCAGAAAATCACTGTGGTTTGAAACCATTCTCCTTCACTACTCCATTGAGCCTTTTTGAAAAGTATGGGTTAGAAAAATATAGAATATACACATTTGTATTGACCAGACTAAGTTTGTCAGGCACTCTTTTGAACAAATATTTTATCTTCTAGGGTACCATACAACAATAAACTAATTATTGGGAAAGTGAGATTAGGAAATGTAACGAAGAACTCTTGGCCATCCTATAGTTCACTGTGTATTTAAGACGAAAGCTTGTGTTTGTGTACACCTAATTACCTTACTAGAAGACTTGTTACAGAGGCTACTGTTCACAAAGCATTACCAGTTGGATTTTCAAAAGAATTTAGCAATCACAGAACACAAGTGCTATCAAAATCAATGAACAAACTTGAAATTATAATAGTATACCATACTTTTGGAAATCCTTGCCCACATGCTACAGTGCAGCTGATTTGGATATGTTATCTACCATTTTTTTGTTGAGATGTCAGAAAGTAAATAAGTAACTCAGTCCTGCTTATTCAAATGATAAATGCTGGGAATATATTCTAGGAGCAGATAAATGGAGAACAAAACAAGGCAGCAGATCACCTTAATTCACAAGCATCTCGTTACTCCTTGAACTAGTAAAAACCTAAACTGCCTCACCTAAGGTTAGGATATTAATCTGGCATAAAGCCCAAGTTCTGGACCCTGACATTTCTCTGCATAGCTTACTGCATATCTATTTGTGCATGCTTTCAATGAATACAGTTTTGAAGATAGAAACAGTTTCAGTAAAACAAACTGAACATTTTAATCATAAATGAGCTATAACAAGCTGTTTGAGCAGCTGCATTGAATGGCTCTGAGAGCCATTTTCTGAAGCTGAATTGATGGGTGACATTTAGTTTACATAGTGGGTAATATAAAAGGTAAAGTAATTTTGAAATATAATTGCTAATAAAGAGAATAAATAATGTCTTATAAATATGCTAACAAGACATTCCAGTGATATTTAATATAGACACACTTAAAAGCAGTTAATAATCAGATATTCACAATTAATGATGTTACTGTTTAATGGTACTACACTACTAGATACCTGAAATTATATCTCTAAATAATGTACCAACTGTAATTGCTAGTATACTATCATATTTGAAATTGTCCATGATGGTAAGAAAGAAGCACACATAAAATACTTGCACGATCAAAATCTATATTAATGTGAAGTTACCATATGAGGCAGATATTTTTTGTATATAGATGATTTGGGTGTTTGTGTTCATCTTAGTAACTTGCTAGCTTTCAGCAGGGGATTTAAAAATGTTTCTTAGAACGATTAATTTTAAAGCTAATCACATAATGTCAGAATTTTCTGAGAGGAATATCAAAGGAAAAGGATTTATATAATCAGTTATTTTGCTGAAAACCCCTTCAACTTGTGAATCTGCTCTGTGAATAAGAATGAACCAGAAGCCAATATATATAATTATTCATCATGTGGAGTCATTTTTATTGAGATGACTAAAGATAAATAAGATTTTTAAACTAACAAAAAAAACCACAAAAACCAAAAGACAAACCACAACATTTTTTTTTTTTTCAAAGCATTGCAAAGATTTCCTATCACTAGAGAAAATATTCCTGAGTACCTGTTCTGTGAGCAAAATTTCCTCTGAATAAGTCTTTGCACTCTTTGGCATATTACTGTGAGATTGGAAAAGGTGCAGGCAGTGCTAGGGGACTCTGTGCATTTTGTCAATGACTTCTGCATCTTTGTCAGTCAAAATATACCAGATTAACTCAAAACAGTTTAAACATCAGATCTTCGTTATTTAGCTTACTCTGAAAAGGACAAGGGTAGTATGAGATTCATGTCTCTGAAGAACCATGCAAGAGACCAGGAGTAAGCCAAGTTTGAAATGGAGGAGTTTTCTTCTTTCCATCATTGTTACTGAGTCCAGAAATGGACATCTGTCTTTACTCCGGTCATGTAATACTGCCTTTGAGAAATAACATCTGGTGGACCCGCTCTAAGTATAAGGGAACTCCAACCTGGAAAAACTCTTTCACTCTGGAATGCTTTTA
>JAAGNO010009548.1:0-21205 GCA_033439905.1 Ceryle rudis | reverse complement strand
TCAGGTCTTAGGCTGGACTTGATGACCTCAAAGGTCTATTCCAGCCTCTATGATAATTCTGTGTAATTCTGTGTATATAGCAGACAAAATATTACAACAGACACTCATCAGGAAATCCTTCACAGGATTGATTAGGAATAGGTTAGGCAAATACTTCCAAGGAATTGCTGCAGTACATTTAGTCCTTCTTATTGTAGATGATTACACTAAATGATCCTAAGTAATTCTGTACAGTCTTGCCTTTTTCTACATGCCTGGAAAAATTTCACTGACATTGTTATTGGACAGTATATTTTATAAGTCATGAAACAACTCTCTACTGAAGGTCTGTATTATGCTCCATGAAAGCTGTGCTCAGAGAATTATTTTTGGCAATAATAGTATTGTTCAGCCCCAGAGATACAACTGTGAGAAGTAGGATGTGCAGTTCTCATGTATGTTTAGTATATTACACTAAATACAATGAATAAAAGACCATGGAAACACTGTTATAATCATCAGAACCATAAACTGGTTATATTTGTAACAGTCAAAAAATGGCAATACCATTAAAAGAGATAAAATAAGGAAATCACATTCTATTTCTGAATTAGTATGCCATGCAGTCATTTGAAATCACAAAATCATAGAATTGTCAGGGTTGGAAGGGACCTTAAAGATCATCTTGTTCCAACCCCCCTGACAATGGCAGGGACACCTCCCACTAGATCAGGTTGCTCAGAGCCCCATCCAGCCTGGTCTTAAAAATCTCCAAGGATGGGGCTTCCACCAGCTCTCTGGGCAACCTGTTCCAGTGTCTCACCACCCTCATGGTGAAGAAATTCTTCCTAATGTCTAACCCGAATTGACCTATCTCTAGTTTTAATCCATTCCCTCTAGTCCTATCACTGCCTGACATCCTAAAAAGTCCCTCCCCAGCTTTCTTGTAGGCCCCCTTAAGATACTGCAAGGCCACAGTAAGGTCTTCTTGGAGCCTTCTCTTCTCCAGACTGAACAACCCCAACTCTCTCAGTCTGTCCTCATAGGAGAGGTGCTCCAGCCCGTGGAGCATCCTCGTGGCCCTCCTCTGGACACGTTCCAGCACATCCATGTCCTTCTTGTAATAGGGGCTCCAGAACTGGACGCAGTACTCCAGGTGAGGTCTCACAAGAGTGGAGTAGAGGGGAAGAATCACCTCCCTCGACCTGCTGGCCACTCTTCTCTTGATGCAGCCCAGGACACAATTGGCCCTCTGGGCTGCAAGAGCATACCAATGGCTCATGTTGAGTTTACGTATCATTATGTAGTGGTTAACTAAGTAAGAACAGGATGCAGTAATTCAGTAATGAGGGGTAGGATTGTGTTCAAGATTCAGACATCTAAATTTAGGAAGCAATAAATGTAAGTATCTAAGTCAATGGAGACCTATTCAATCTAGTCAAAGGAGTCTAGAGTGCTATTCATCTAGTCAAACTTGGAGATTTGCATTAGGATGATTTAAAAGGTACACTGAGCCCCATGACTCTGTTGATACTCTGATTACCCAATTGCCTGTATACAGGCACCTAGTGCAATAACTGGACTCCACCTGCTACTCCTGATGGGCATGCCAGACTCATGCATATATCACAGATATACTTGGGCAACTCACATGGCACAAAACATTCAAGTGTGAACAACTAAGTAGAACTCCCATTGACTGTACTTGGTAGCTTAGACAACTATTTCACATGTAGACATATACATTTAATATGGAAAGTTGTCCTGAATTAATTAATTCCAAATTAATACAGAATTTAGAAATTATCATATTTTCATTTTTTACCTAAAAAAAAATCAGAATTTTAAAATTAGATTAAGTTATGGAATTATATGGCATATCAAACAGCTAAAAGATATAAAAAAAGACAAAGTTTACATATCCAAATAATGTACATATTAACAGTTAACACAATAGTTTAAATACATCTTATATATATGAATGTGGAGAAAAAATATTTTTGTAAAAAGAAGTACAGCATCGATTAATTTTAATAAATCTTAAAATTAAAAGTATAGCTGTCTCCATCTGGGCTAGTCAGATATAATTCCTTCTTGATGAATTTGGTTCATCCTGATATGGATGAATAAAAAATAGATTAAATAGGCCATACAGCTTGTACCCTACAGGTGCATCTACAATAGTTATTCAGTGCATTGAAGGGGTATTTTTTGATGCACGTGTGTCTTGAATCTATATTTGAAGTCTTCCGATTTACACAGCTGCTATGCTTGAAGAACTTCTGCTCCTGATAGAGCCAAGGATATTGTGACATGGGGTGCCATTTGCAGCACCCCACTTGCAAAATGGATGCAGGGTAATTTAGTAGTTACTCTTTACATTGGCTATTAGGATCAATATCTTCACCAAAAGTGTTGTAAAGCACTGCACACAGGTTGCCCAAGGCAGCAGTGGAATCACCATCCATGGAGGTGTTTAAAAAATGTATAGATGTGGTCTAGTGGTGGCCTGGTGGTGCTGGGTTAATGGCTGGACTTGATAATCTTAAAGGTCTCTTCCAGTCAAAACAATTATGTGAGTCTACGATTCTCTGCTTCTGCATAGGACAGGGATATGCTGTGAATCAGCAACTGGTATCAATGTAGTTGACAGTAAAGAAGCAATGTGAATATGCAGACCTAGAATCATAACAGATCACAACAAACCCAGCCCTGTCCTCCACACTTTGCTCTGTAACAGCTGGTAATGCAGACACAGCCTAAGATTATTCATTTACATACACTAAAGATCAAAGGAAACCAAGAGTGGTGAGTATAGAAATAGATGCATAAACTGTGGACATCTGAAATGAGATGATTTTCGTACATCCAGCACTCCATTCTGCCCTGACTTCTTTAAAAAATACTTTTCATGAAGGCAAAGCAACAGAGAGCAAAGCAAATCAAAGCAAGGCAATGTTTTGTCAGTTCAGCCAATGATCTAATAGTTCCGTGCACAGTAAAAAACTATTGCTGAAGGGGAAGAGTAGGCTTAGAGCCAGTCTTACAGACAGGGAGGCATGGGGTGATTAAATCAAAGTTCATTCTGGATCTCAGTATTCCCTTTACTACAGACATGACTCTGACCTTAACAAAACTAGACCTTGAGAAACTTTAATTTTCTTTCCTGCTATGTCTGCACATTATCTTTGTCTCACATCACATTACGACTTTTCTGTCCAGGGAAGCTAATATGTAGAAGATTAGCCTTTAAACCACTATGACTGTGCTGAAATATTTTCCAATATTTACCTTCTGTACTTCAACACTACTACCCCACTAAACAGTTTTTTATATTAAAACTGTGACGAATAGGATGTGTTTTTTTCTCTGCAAAAAAAGTACTTTACAATTCCTTAATAATTGGCATATCAGAGTTTATATCTTTTCTGGGTACTCCAGGGCTGATGTCCTGGGCATGAATGCTTGCTGTCACATAGCCAACTTGCTAACCTTGCAGAACCATCCATAAGCTACAGTTAAATAGCTGTGTTCACATTGTTGTTCTGAGGGACACTGGTTGCAGTGTTACATTGACTTAACTGAACAGATGAATTTTAGTGAAAAACCTTTCCTAAGACCACTGTACAGAATTACTTTATCAACATATTTAGCAGAAGAATTTTCATCTTTGTCCACTGTCAGCTATGTCCATTCACATTGGAAAAAAACCCCATCAGCTCAATTCTATGAGTTGCTTTTCATTACTTCTATACAAGTATTCTAGCAGAATCCAGATGGAGATGATGGACAAGGATGGACACCTGTCTGAGCCTTGATAGGCTGCAGTAAACTGCAGCTGAGTGACACACAGGCAGTTACTGTAATTCTCCTACACCTGCTTCAGGAAAAACCAAGACAGTTCAGACTTAGTATGAATTTCTGTGTCTCCAAAATGTCTTAAGAACACAGGGACTTCCTGTGGCCTTAGAAAAGTGGTGCATATCATCCAGGATGCAGTTTCTTATGGTGGCAACAGAGATGCTACTTATGGAAAGCATGCAGATATTCTCTTCCTATCCTTCCCATATCCACCACCATATCCACTGGGCTATTAGACAGTACACACACACCCATTTGTTTTAATTTCTGTTCAAGGATCTATTGTATATAAAACAAACATTTCACAGATATATGCAAGGTGCATGTCTCACTTTTTAGCACTTTAGAAGTCAAGGAGGTTAAACCAGTCCAGAAACAGGTTGCAGTTGGGCTCTTGAAGCTGGTTATCATTATGGATGTTGATGAGACTGTGTCTAGTTGTGAAGGCTGTTTGTCCCTGGATATTGTCTTATGCATCTTCTCGACTAACTCCTGGTTATGGATGAGTCTCAGCTTGGCTGCCACTTCTCAGAGGTCTCCTGCAAGGTTCCTAAATAAACCTATCAGCAGGCTTTTCCCTTACTGGATGTCTATCCCTCTCTAGTCTTTAGCTACCAGGGAAATACAGAATATTAGTCTATTATAGTCCTTACAAATGTATAATCCCTAAAAAAAAAAGCTGTTGCTATAGTCCCTATAAATGGGGGGAAGTTGATTCCAGGGTTTAACTGTGGTCAATTCTCTTTTGTGCAGGGCAATGAGGATCTGAAAGCACATAGTTCTTTCACAATCATGCTAAAAAGTAAGAATCAAAAAATTTAAAAACCAAACATATTTACAGTCCTGTGGTAAGGTTACATTGCTTACCAAAAGGATATTTATGCATTATGTCCTCTAAGATGTGCACTGAGGTGTGATCCTGCTAATTCTTCCTCTGCAGAGAGGAGGGGGCTTCCCCTGAAGTGCTTTCTCTGTCCATTCCTGCTTCTAGGCCAAAAATCAAACAGAAGCTGTTTGGCAATGAAGTGGTGAGTACCTGGAAAAACTCCTTTTAGGTGCTCAGGAGGAGAAGAAACATTTGGATTTATAAAAGCAAGGTCTCTTGCTTTTTAAGGCACAGATGTGAAATGCAAGATGATTAGTAACATCTTTGAAGGTGTTAATGGTAAGCTCAGGTCTTATTTTCTCTAAGAAAACTTGTTGGGGAATGGTACTTATTTGCTTGTGTTTTTTAAACAAACATTTTTACTTATCAGATGGTAAAATCACAGTGCTAAGAGGTGACTGCAGCTTTTAACACATATTGGTAGAGATGGTAAAAATTTTCTTGGTAGCATGAATGACCAAACCACATGCACTGAAATTCCAGCAGCTTTGACCACATTAACATTTCACCTTATGCTAATGATCGTATGTGAGCAAGCAGCTGGTAAAAAACACTTTTTTTTTTACCTTACTAGTGTGGACACAAAGACAACAGCCTTCTTCACCTAAAACAAATTAATTGAGCTAACAGAACTAAACCATCTACTTCTTTCTTTTGGCCTGTTAGGAAAGGGGACAAAATGGGGACAAAATGTGAATTTCTGAGGCATGACAAATATGAAGGAGGAACTAATTTTCCTCCATCAAAGAAATCCACAAATTATTTTTAAATCTCTTCAAAGCTGTGGAAGTGTGGTGACAACCTAAAGCGGGGAAGGTCAGTAGCTTCTCTGACTGGAACAGTAAAAGTTTGGTGGTGAACAGCGACCAAAGCGCCTCAATTATCTGAAAGCCCTAATATTCTGTGGAAACCAGGCTCTCAGTCAAGGCTTAGGAGCCAGTTCTTGTCCTTAAAATTAACTGAGTTTTGAGTTTTTAAACTGTGTTATATTCTTGTTTTCCATTTTCCAAATGTTTGGGGGGGGTGGGGAGGGGGGCAGAGAAAAGAGAAAAAGAGAAGTTTGTGTATAGGTGAATGACATTATACAGGCCTTGGATTCTTATTCTTTTGCAGTATAGTCAGTGCTGGGTAGGTTAGTCTGCCCATCCTTACACTGAACAACAGCTTTTATAACTCCAAATGTAACCATTCATCGCACCTTACTTAACTGATGAGACTAGTCAAGAGGTTCTGTAAAACACGAGATGCACATGGCAACTCACAGTGGTTAACTAGAGGATTCACG
Organism: Ceryle rudis; assembly: GCA_033439905.1. Classification (NCBI taxonomy): domain Eukaryota; kingdom Metazoa; phylum Chordata; class Aves; order Coraciiformes; family Cerylidae; genus Ceryle; species Ceryle rudis. The sequence goes on along the minus strand of JAAGNO010009548.1, from coordinate 15,194 downwards.
TGCTCAAGGCCTTTCTACCATGATGAATTCATTGACTCTTACTAAGCAGAGCTGATACTTCCCTAAATTACAGACCTTTTCTGTCTCTGGGCAGAATTATCCCCAAACAGCGCAGCCCAACAGAAAACAAGACCAAACCACATCATGCCAAAATGCAGGCTCTCCAATATCAGCAGGGCTGTTGTAGTGGTTGTGTGGTCGTAAAGTCACAGCCTTCTAGAGAAGCTGATTCTCTCATGTATCACAGCTATGTGAGCCTGCTCACAAACCTCCTTCCTGACTGTCCAAGTGCCTAGGTTTTTTCATCTACTTTTTTCTTCTTGGATTTGTCAACATCCCACCATCCCCATCTTTATAGGAGCTCCCTTTTGTTTGATGTGAGTTGAATGCCCAGGGGCACTGAAAGGGTTAAGTGGAGGAAATTCTTGTCAACTTCAGTAGAGAATCAGGCATTTTAAATGATTTTCTGTAAGAAAAACCCAGTATGACTGACATCAGAGCCACAGCACATCACAGCAAAACAGTAAAAAATTTACTTAAAGGGTTTTTTATACTGTCAGAGTGGAAAATATTCATATTGTGGTTTCACACTAAAAATAAATGCTTCCATTCACAGCCAGCAACAGGTAGCTGAGGTTAGATCAAACCACCAGCTTACTAATGACTATGAATTGCAGTATCTATAGAAATGACCAGAATTTAAGGCAGTCTCTAAAATAAGCCAGATGAATCATTCTTGAAAAATATTATTCACTCTGTAATAAATAGGTTCAGCATAAATGCCTGCCACACAAAGCATGCTTTAAGTAATTTTTTAAAATGTAAAACACTGATGCACATAAATTGAAATGATAGGTTTTCTTTCTTTTGCAGGGATTCTGCTTTTTTTGTAACAAGTCTGGGGCCATTCATGTGATCCCGGGATCCTAGAGTTAAATGACTGAACTGAAAGCATTCCTTTTGCACAAACATCTTGATGTAATAAATAATAGTTCTTAACGTATCATAAATAAGGAATCTGAACTGTTTTGAGTTCTAGTGAAAGCTATTGTTCAACAAGGATGCAGTAAAGAAACAAAGGCTGGTAAAATCTTTCGGTTCTTATCCTACTCTGTAACACATTTTTGTTGGTATGAGTTACTGGGTCAGGTGCTCTGCTAGTTCAAATCACCAGAACATTGCTACCATTAGTGAAGCCAGGTTGATTTACTCAACTCGAGAATCTGGGCCCCACTTAAAATATTAAAAAAAACAAAACAAAAAACAACCCAAAAATCACACACACACATAAAAAAAACCCACAGTGAGAGTAACTGCTGTCCTACAATGCTGTAATATAAATTTCTACAGGCATATTTTCATTTCATACCCCATGTCATCTCATTAAGATAAGGGGGTGATCTATGCCCACCAGACTTGCAGACCCTAAGAGACCTGAAGGAGACTAGGACAGTTGGGAAATAAAGACCCAAACAAAAAAAAAACAGTGGGAAAAAATCACCACCAACTACAAAAAATACCCATCTCACCAAGGAAACAAACACCAAAACAGTGAAAACTTTTCACATTGACTTTTTTTTGGTGTTTTTTTTTTGGTTTGGTTTGTTGTTGTTGTTGTTGTTGTTGTTGAGTGTCTGGTGTTTCCTTGTAGACCTTATTGTAATTCTCTGAAATGGGTACCAAAGATAGCCATTTTTTCATTGTCATGCATGCTGTAGCCCGCCTTCATCAGAAAAAAAAATAACCAAACAAGCAAACAAACAACAAACAAACAACAAAACCCCAACAACAAAAAAAATATAGACAAAAAATAATATCTTTCATGCCACCAACATGAGATGTTTAAATCACATGTGACAATTCAGATTTAAGTAACTAAATTTAGAAATGAATACTGTTTATGTCTTCTTAGTGTTTGTGCTACTATGGGACTGAACCTCTCAGTAAAGCCAAATGAACAGTAAACCCAACAGTCATTATTTCATGTCCATTGCTGCTCATGCCCATTGCTACTACAGCCCTCATATCAAGACATGACATTTTTTCCTTTTTTCCCCTGAAACCCAGGATGTAACTTACTTATAAACCAATCATTTATTTGTAGCACAGTTGCAGCCATACAGAAAAATTGGCAAACCAATTATGCCTATCCAAAGGAAAAAAAAAAAAAAAAAGGTTGAGCAACCAAGTTCTTTTGCTTCTCTGAATGCATTGAAATTTTTCAACATTTAAAAAGCTCTTATACTTTTAAATAATATTTAAAAGGTTTGATGTCATCAAGATATGCATATACTTGCTTTATATAACCACATCACCTCTGTGCATTCATCCTCCCTTTTACCACTCATCCTCTGATGATGTCTTTTCCCAGAGTAGTTTATAAAGTGGAAAGTGCTGGGAATCTGCCTTTCTGTACATTTGTATGAGAGCTTACATTAGTGCTTTTTGGGAACTGACAAAGCCTTTGAAAGTTGCCATGTTATGTATGATTTAGCAATAAGAAAACTAGCATCTTCATCACTCATTTCTCTCTGAATGTACAGAGTGGAAAAAAGCTGTTCTGTTTACTAGACCAAGATATCACGCCTGGGAGACTTCAATACACAAAGTACAGAGTGCAGGGTAGGTGCACTCCACTCTGCAGATGTTTTGTCTCAGGGGTGGGGGGAAGGAGTGCCTTTCATGGTCTCATTGGGAAACTTGGTGAGAATGTTACAGCAAAAGTTGATAGTCTGAAATGAGCATATCAGTAAAAGTGAAACATGGTAATAGGATTTCCTTCTTTTCCTCATTTTCCACCCCCAAAAAAAACCCCAGCCAAACAAAAACAAACAAACAACCAAACCAACCAACTAACCAACCAAAAACAGTTATTGAAATACGCATATATATATATAGGAGAGAAAATGTGCAATATGGAAATGTAACTGTAAAAATATCATGCCCATCCTAATGGGCATCTTAGATCAAAGCAATGCTAGTGACACTTCTGTCTGAGAGTAGCTCAGTGTAGTTTACTTTAAGCATGCTTTCATTCATTTAACTTCAGGTAGTGCTTATAGCTGATTTAGTAATACTCTCACAAAACACTGTGAAGATAGTGTAAATGAGCTTATGCAAATTAGCCAGACTGACAGCTCAACCAAATTAATACTCTCGCTGGACTTTTTTGCAACAGTTGAGCTAAACTGAATTCAGTCAAACTGTTGCAACTTCAGTATACAAGAAAGGTTTGATAACAAGCAAAAATAAAGGGAGAAGAGTCTACACATAAGCTTATATCAGCACAAGTCTGTCAGTCTTTTATATAAAAATCTGCAGCATCATTAATGGAATTAACCCCCAAAGCAGAATCTCTCAGCAAAATCTTTAAGATTGGTGCCTAAAGGAAGCAACTGCATATATACTACAACAGTGGTAGGAATAAATTATCTTAGTTGTAGAGTAAGTTAAGTAGGATCAGAACAAAGGTTAAAAATCCTAAAGTAAGGTAGCTATTCCTTGATTCAAAAGTGTGTCTCATGCAATTATAAACTTTTTTTATTCCCCTAGGCAGCTGGGATTTTCCCAGGATACCCATTCAAGTGTATGTTCAATCAGTACATATTCAGGAATTCACCTCTTGTCTATACAAAGTTTCAAGGAGGTCAGGGAGAATTTTGTCATTGCCTCCAGTGAGGCCAGGCGTTTCACCCACCAATCTTGCAGCTGAAGAGAGGTCTTTGGATAAAAACTATGTGAAATGTAAACAGCACAAATCCTGGTCATATTTAATAAACTGAACAGGATGTCTCGCTATCTAATATTTCACCTATCTTAATTTATCAACTTTAAACAAACAAACAAACAAAAAGGCAAAAGAAAAACAGAAGAAACAAATCTCTAAAAATCTCTAAAAATCTCTAAAGCAGAGATTTTTAGGGGTGAATTGCGGAAGTCCTTTTCTCTCCAGCCACATCCCTCAGACTGTGCATGTATAGAAATATATTTTGCATACACTACTGAGACCATTCTCAGATGCCAAGCTCAAACACAATACTTTACATACCTGTTTTTCTCTATGCAAGACTGCAAAGTCACTCAGCAATTACAAGGATCCATAAGCCACCCCCTCTATAACCTGGGGGCTAAGGGAGCATGGGGTTGGAAGGCAAAAAGAGAGAACACTTTCCATATCTTGTGGAAAGATGAGGTTACAGTGATTACCATGGGAGGAAGCTATTTTTTGTGACTGTTTTCCTCAAGATGTATGTAACTTCCAAAAGTAAGATATACAATCTTAATTAATTCTTTAAAATTAACTAAGTGCTGTGACATATGAAAGCTGGCTTGTTAATGACAGATAAATATAGGAAAAAGTCTGGTTTTATGACTTATCAGTAGATACTTGAGAATTAATTTTGTAAAAAGAAAAAATGCCCTTCCCCAAATCAAAGAAAAAATTACAAATCTGGGTTTGATACAAAATATCTGTATATACTTTTAGGTAGCAACTCTACACCAGAGAAAGAAACCTAGAACATAAGCTTTGCAACATTCTAACAAGGTACATTGCAAATTGCCTTACTCCTTTCACAAACAAAACAAAACAACAAACAAACAAACAAAACCAAAAAAAAAAAAAAAAGCCAACACAAAAACCAACCAACCAACCAAAAACCACAAAAAAACCCCCAACCCTGAAATATGTTGCTTCTGTGCAATTAAGTTACTACTTGGGGATTATATTGTGTCATCCTAACTCATGAAGATAGTTGTGAGTGAATTTCCCTTGTGATGAGATTTGTTGAGGGATGTCCTCCTTCCTGGACTGCAAATAAACATGCCCCATGTTCCAGCTGGCCCTGAAAAGACCATGTCCATGCTGAGCAACTCCTTTAACCTATAGAAGAGGGGAACTGCTAACAAGCTGACTCTTGGGAATGGCCCTGGAACATTTTATTGTCTGAAATGTTCTAGGGAATAGCTCGAGAGAGTACTTTTTGGTACATGCTTAACTCATACCAGGGAAAGTCTTAACGCTTCACTAGCGTGGGCAATTGCAAACCATTGTCCAGGAACATTTCCACCTACTGTCTGATTTACTAGTACAGAGGTGACCAGGGACACTGTCGCATTTTCAAACTTTGTACTGTGATTGAATGTATACAGGAGAGAACAGCTCAGGCACAGTTGTGATATAAAGTTCACTTTTTATATCATTAAGTCCCTGCCTATACATACTTCAGAATAACTTACAGAGTCTTTTTCTTCCACTTGAGATAAAAGGATCTGAGGAATGCCTTCCTCCCCAAGAACAGCATTGAGAGTAGTAGGCTGTGTGCAGTTAAATAACCTTCACATGCAGCTGGAATATTATGAGATCCTCATGCACTGTTTTTAAAGTACAAATACAGTGTTTCTCCAACAAGAAAGTCACTGAGGGATAAAAACATACACAATTAAGAGCTGCATAATCTCCATCTGCAGAGCAACAAAGGTAGAAGACAGTCAGGCTGCTGCTAAAAGGTACATTGCATTCAATGAGTCCTGCAAGAAGCTATTGGTGGTCCTGCTTTTCTTTACTATTCAGTGCATCTGCAGTTAGGTAAGTTCCCAAAGTGCATTCCTGGTCCCTTAACTTCTCTGCTTACATATTTCATAGTGCCAAATACATGAGGGAAAAAAATCATAAAGCTAACACTACATTAAATTATCACTTTGTCTCCAATAATTAAACAAAACACATAAACAAAATGACCCAAAGCAAACAAAACAATTTCTCCTCTTTGCAATCATGTATGCAGGAGAAATGAGAATAACTTTTTCACGTTGCCCATTTGACAGTGTTTATGGTACACCAACTTTTACATGTGTCATATGATAACAAGAAATAACATCACTGCTTTAAGAATATCAGTAACTGATAAAAAATGCAGTGCAACAGAATCTGACAAAGGTCTGAACTGATTTTTATACCTACAGTGAAACTGTCTGTCTCTAATTAAAGTAACATTTTTAAATGTAACCAATTAGTGCATTTTACTTACAGTGCAACTAAATTTGAAACATGGATTGCTATAGCCCTGATGTTTGACATTTCTGAAGATGACAATGTTATGTTTGAATGGTCATTTAGAAACTTTCAATTTTGGTGTGGGTTTTTTTTGAGACATCCTGAAAGAGCATTAGGATATTCTTTTACCAGTAATCATATTGACAACCACATGATTTATTATGATTGATTCATATACACTTCTTCTTTATGAAAAGAAAGTTAGGGTGACAAAAAAAAAAAAAAAAATCAACAACAAACCAAACCCACCCACACAAAAACAACCAACACAGACCCACCGCCAAAAGAAAATAAAAATCCAGCCCCACTTTGTTCAAGGCACTATGTCCATAAATTAGTGATTCATCCTGACACACCCTTGTGTACTAGCACAGACTCTCCAAGTTAAACTTGTGCCTGCAACATCTGAATTGCTTCAAGTTCCTTAGCTTGTAAAGTATCTCAGGTGCACCAAATGGTGTTGTAATTATACAGCAGTCTCTCAGGAAAGCAGAGCTACTGATTATATAGTCTCTTACATTTTAAAAACAGATTACCATCTCCCTTGGTGAGATTTTTTCAAAACATAACTTAAACTTCTATGTATTAAAATATCCATAAATAATGCTATATAATAGTAGGCTACATTGTCAAAGCATCTCATTATTGGTAATTTCAACTGAAATGGGAACCGATTCAAAAGTTTGAACATTTTTGCCATAAGCTTCTCTAATCAGAGTGCTACATTTGATTCAGAGGGGAAAAAAAAAAAGCTTCCTACAGCACAGGCAAAGAGAAATTTCAGATAACATAGTACATCTGTTGCCTTTTCCCAAGGTTGAAAAGGCTCAACTATCAACCAGTTTCTAGCAAAGCCATTGCTACTCTTGCCCAAAGGTAACTGCATCAACTCTCTTCTGAACAATCCCTGTGACAGAGGAAGAGCTGATTAGACTTTTATGGTAGTAAGACCTCAGTCTCTGTCATCTAAAACACAGCGCCAATAGGTTAAAACAGAGGGAAACTCTTTAAAGACATAAAAAAGTCTCAAGTAATAAAAATCACAGTAAAGAAATGAAAGTAAGATGTTTTACGCAACTATGGATTTCAACATCGCATGAATAGAAAAACTGTATTTCTAAAATGCAGATACAGCAGTACAGCAAGGCAATTGTCTTTAAACTTTCAGAGACAGAGCATACTAATGCAAAAACCATGTTTCATCCTTCTCTCTCATTTTTTGTTTTAATAAGTGGCAGTAAACCTTTATGTGTTATGGCTCAGAAAGGTCAAGGGGAGGGACAGGGACCAGAAAGAATAAATATGAAGAAAAATTAGTCAAATTACCACCTACAGAGTCTCCTCATGTTGAAACACACAGTACGTTTTAAAGAAAAAATACTACATATATGCACATAGTTTTGATGTCAAACTGTCCTGATTTCAAGGAACCATCAAGTTTTACCTCAAAATTTCCAGTTTAAAATCAGATTGTGTAAACAGGAACAAAAATGAGCATTTTCATTGTTAATGATTTGATGTGCTTTGTCACAATGCAGTCTACCTGCAACTCCAACCTGTAATTGATTTATTTCAGATGAGCCAATATATTGCTGCCATTTTCAGTAAGAAATATATTCCATACTATTCATACAGACACTACTCAATCAACTGTGCTCTCATATTCAGCCAATTTCTTTCTGGGTCTCTGCTTCAGTGACTGATTGAGAAATTAGTCTCAGTAAATGAAATTGTTCTTACTCTCTGTACCTGCACCCATCTAGGAACATCTGAGATGAGACAGGCTGTTCAAATCCGTCTTCCCCAACAGTTAATTCCTAAAATAATTGAATGTTCTACTGCAGTACAGAAATGCATTTTGTTCTTTCCCTGATGTTTAAGAATAAGCCTTAAGATTTCACTCATCACAAAAAAAAAAAAAAAAGAATTATTTTATATTTTGCCAGAAGTGAAAAGGGTAATACAGGATTGGTTGGGTTTTTTTTGTTTGTTTTAAAGAGGCAAGTTATGCATGGTGCATAAGTGATCAGTACTTCACTACTATCAAATCACTTCCACCTCATACAAGCTGAAAGTTTTGTAAGAAAGTGTACTAAAGCTATTGCATTAATCATCACCACTTGACTACTGCACTTATCATTTGGAGAATTTGGGCTTTTGAAGTTCAATTTGGTAACTCACTTGAATATGTAAATACTCACCTGAATATGAACTTAAATCTTTTCAGAACACATTTCTATATAAAGTACTACACCTTTTTATTCTCCACTTGAATTCAAGATTATTTTTCTTTTTTCTCTTTTTTTTACTGCTGTGATCACTATCTCTAAAATACATTACAACCAAGCCTCAAAGCATTACAGAGGGAAAAAAAAAAAAAAAGGATTAAGGATATTAATAGAGATATTTGTAAGTTACTGTACAAGCAAATCTGATGCATTTACTTATAGCTCTCATCTTATGGAAAAATGATTTGAAGAAAAAGCTATCCTTTTCTATTGATACTATAGTCAACTGTCAGTCCAATCCTGCAGGTCTCTAAATGTAAGCAAATCTTACAGTGACATCAGAATTTATATGAAGTTAACAGATCAAAACACTAAAGCAACAACACAACAAATGTTCTGTCACATCTTAATAGCTGTCTAAAATTGAAGTCCTATATGGTGTATATCTGGCATGACTTTCACTGTTATCCTCAAAACCTGTGTGCAGAAAATTTTCCTTCCTTGGACTTCCACTTTCCTATCTCAAAAGGACTAAGTAGGTATGCTTTAATAACATTATCTCAATCCACTTGAAAAACCCTCTTAATTCTTACTAAAGCAATCTAATCTGTTTGAGGCAAGATTTTGGTTTTAGCTAGAATAGTAAACCTTATCTAGTTAAGTGGAATATTAGGATATTAACTAACATACACAAGCCAACTGTTAGGAGTCCATACTCAAGCTAATTCATACTAACTGAAGCCTAGACCCCAGCACCCTAGTTAGCCCAACAGGCTTGGATTATGTCCTGATTCCCAACTGTCATACCTGCAACCCAATTCACTGGTAGTGGGCTTACCTGGGATGGAGGGGATCCACTATTTATCCTCATAAAGAACCAAGTGGAATTCTATAACCAATATTAAATGCTAAGACCAGCTTCAAATGTCACTATCAACAAGAAGATGGCTTTCCTTTTCCCTTAGAACTTATCTAGGTAGTCAAAGCATTTGCTATGGTGCAAAACAAAGCACACCCACAATTTTTAATTAGACTTTATCTAGCAGGATTTAAGAGTTGCACCCTCCTTGACTGCTACACTGCTCAGCCATACTGTAGTTTTCTAGTTTCACCTTCAGCTTTTCTTGGAAATATCTTCCTTGACTGAAACATAAATCACTGAAAAGACAGAGCTCAACTTCAGTATTGTCAAGTACATGAATACAGTGAAAAGACTGGATTTACTGTCTACTGAAATCAGTGGGCTTTTTGGGTTCTCAAAATATAGCCTAAAGGTCAAAGGTTCTCCCAATAAATGGACTATTTGATTATTCCCATGTTTACTCTCAGTCAGCAAGACTAACCCAGGACAGTTTAGGCATGAGCACCTAATCTAATTCAAGAATTACATTCAGTGAATGGAAACACATGATGATTACCAACCCCTTCAAGAACAAAATTTCTAAAAATAGTAATAAAAATCTCTGGTTTTCAGCAGCCAAGTATAACCTCATATATGTGCCCCAACACTTGGTCACAATATACTGATGCGCTTTAAATATGAACAAATTACTCATGAAACATAAGCCACATTCTTCCTGGCAAATTCCACTCAGGCAGCTAAATATACACTTCTTGTCTTTGTATACCAAAGTGTCCATCCAGCTGGGACAGAAAGAAAACTACCTTAGATTTTTCATTAGAAAGGTAAGGGGAGAAAACAAAACAAAACAACAAAACCAAACAAACAAAACCCCAAAAATACCCCACAAACAAACAAACAAAAAAGGAAAGAGAAGGAGGCCCATTTATCAGTCATGTATCAGCTTTTTTGCCCTGCAAACTAGTCAGGACTTGCACTTTTTAATTTCATTTGATGACTGATAACCAATATACACAAAGAGAGTGTAAGATTTTTGAGTAATATACCTTAATACCAGATCACAGAATAAATTATGGGGCAAAAAGATGTAACACTTACTCAATGCTCTGGTTTTCAACTTTTAGTGAGTTCTTAATTTATTAGTCAGAACTTGGTTTTGTTGGAGAGGCTTCAGAAAAGGCTGTGAGATTTTTCTAAGTGTCAGCTTAAAAATACTTACAACTATTTCTTAAATGACAGCTTAAGAAATGTATTAATAAAATTGAACATTAAGACCTCTAAACTTGGAGAGACATGCTCAGAACAGGAAATGATAGTTTGTTAATAAAGAAAGGTAAATCATTCTCTAGGTTTCCGGTGGGAAACTTGGCAGCAAAAGGATTTTGACCTCAGTGGAAGGTAACTGCCACAAACGACAAATCAAGCAACTTTCTTCTTACAAGTGAAGCAAATGTTTGACATAAGGCTGGACTGCATTCAGATCTGTCATTCCCTGTGGTATATTCTACTTCTAACAAATAATACTGTAAGCTTTTTGCATTGACCATATTAATTGTTTTTTTTTCTCTCTCTCTCTCTCTGAGTAAAGCTGTGCAAACCTAACATTTTTTTGTGAATGATTACTTATTTCCTATTTGAAGCACAAAAGCTCATCACTTATCGAATAGGTCAAGCTTTCAGTGCCTATTAGTGCTAGTCTGGAATGAATGCATTTTCCTATGTTCAGTTTCCTTTTCTGTTGCAGGAATAGTATATAGGACATTTGTGCAAAGGAAGAAAGCAAAAATCCTGCATTATTTTCAGGTGAAGTAGTAAACAACAACAAATTCTTAACAATTATATTTTCATTTTTGGGTTAGACTCACTGTGACTATATCACTGTGAAGTTTGCAATTGGAAGTACCAGTTTTCCCAACTTAGAACAATAAAAGGGGGAAAAAAATGACAAGTAGCCCAGTTTAATTTCAAACGTTAATATATTTTCTATTTTATAGTGAACATATGCATCGTTCACCCCTTATTTGCAGCAACTATGACGTCCTCATAAAAAGGGGTGACATTTGTAAGATGCCTCTTAAAATAAATATTTCTTTTTATAAAATAATAAAACTTCAAATAAATATTCTTTACACTAAACAATATGTTGAAAAAATTAGAAAATAAAGGCTGAATTTTACTGTAACTGTACAATATACATGAAGTCCAAAGGGAAATCAGAGTCTTGTAATAGAAGGTTTCCATAAGACAAAATACAATCTAAAAACATACTGATTGATTCACATTCTTCCGAATGTACAACATATTAGTATAATATTTTGTGACCGTGCCATGTCTTATGACACCACTTACTTTTCACAGTTGAAAATATTATTGTATATACAAAAATATAGCGCATTATCTCTGGCAGAAAACAATGAAAAAAAGGAGTAATTTGCTAATTTACAGATTTTTGCAAGTACTATTCACAAACAATAGAGTTGCCTAGGAGTATCTGTGTTACTTTAGCTTATGCAATATGTGGGTCACAGTGTACTGCATCCCTTTTTTTTTCTGTATGCCATTAGCTGGATTCTAACACACATATCAATAAAGATGGCACACAGAGAAAAGCATTTCACTGCAAACAGCAAATTATATCCCCAACCCTTCTACTACAGTGCCAAGACCATAGCTGCTTAGTTGGTTGTATATGTACGTTAAAAATAATCCTTGTTACTTTAGTATTTCTGATTAGCAATGCTATGTTGGCTTCTCAAAGTTCCTGGGGGGGATGCTGGGAACTTTGCAGCAAACGGTGTTGGAGTGTTTACAGCGGCACCCAGGCCGATTTACCCGGTCGTAACAGCCCTGACACAACTTAAGGCAACCCTTGGCTGGTAGGTAACACCATAAGCAAGGCAGAAAGAGGGACATCACACCCATGGCAGACCATCTAGTGCAGCAATGTGACTGACTGCAGGAGCAGGGGTTGTCAGCACAGTTGTCCTCGTCATCATTAGAGCAGTGATAGAAGAGGCCCTTCACACAGCAAACGCAAGTCCCATAATCAACCACATTCTGGGCTGAGCAAAGACACTGCTTGTCACAGATCCAACACGATGGGAGGGTCCTTGGATAAGTGCAATCCTTACACTTACACTTTCCACAGTCTTCACATCTGTAGCTGTGCGCTCCCAAGTCTTCTTTGCTTAGTGGCTTCAGCTCACTTGACTTAAGCTCAGACTTGGGCTGCATTCGGACTATCCCATCTGCAACTGGCCCCGAACATGATCCTATAAGTCTTTGTTCAGATGAATTACTGCTCGTACTTGTCCTTGTACTGCTCCGTGAACCTGTGCTTACTGTGCTGATGGATCGGGACAGAGGTGCCCGAGGAGATGCATGTGTTTGAGTGTGTTGAAGCCGGCTAAAATGACGATGCTCAGGCAAACCATGAGGCCTTTCATTTTTGGGTTGGGTTGCTAGCCGAGGAGTAGACTTGACCCCTGGCCGTGGAGCGACCGTAGGTCCCTCTGTGTACTCATTCGTGTTTCGGATGGCTCTGATCTGGTCCAATGACAAAACGTGAACCTGCTGCATCAGGACATCCCGGAGGTCAGGCTCCCCATGCTGTCTCCCACTGTCACGCCGAGCCTGTAGCAAGGCCGGTGACCCGCTGCCGTGATGAGCTCTTGTCTCCATCAGTGCCTGGAAACGTGCTCACCCCAGCAGGCTTAGAACACATCTGAAATTCTGAAGCAACAAAGAGAGGATTCACTATTGCAACATATGTCAATGCTTCCTCCAGCAGCCTTTCAAGCCTGCAGGATCCCACAGCACTGCACACAATCAAGTAATGCATCAGCCATTAAAAAAAGGGAGTCATATCTGGGGTGGAACGCAGGCACCGGTCAGCTGAATGCCCTTCTCTTGTCATGTCCTACCTACTCCTGCGGAGAGCTTAACGGGATTCTGTTCTAGGTCCACACAACTTAACTTGTGGATCTAGAAAGTCTAGGTATTGCGTCTGCTAACTAAGGCTTCCCAGGCCATCTTCTGGTTAGACCATGGCCTTTAAAGTGATTAAGAGATTACATTTCAGCCACTTGAAGTGTCTCTTCACATCAGGCTACTGAAAAACTTATTAAAAAAAACAAACAACAAAACCAACCAAACAAAAAAACCCAAACAAACAAAATAACACCAACCCCAAGCCTCTAAGTATTTAATAAGTGTAATGTGACCTGCTGATGACAGACATATAATTCTCCAATTTTGTTTAAAACTGGATAATATTTTGGTAGGCTAGTCTCTTTACACATTAGACTTCACATGATGTAAATAGGAAATTTTAGTTTAATACCGGTGGTCCCAAGAAAAACACTGAATAGCAATAAACTGTTTGAGGTTAGACATTAAATGAGTTACTGCTACCAAAAACTTCAACAGCACAAGTAAAAATATATCTCTCCAGTATTTTAGTGCGTGACATACTTGTATACACCACAGCGATTGTTATTTTAAGGTTCAATATTACAAAAACAACGCTATCACAGCTTTGTTGGGTTTTTTTTAAAAACGTGCAAAAAATTCCATAGACTACATTTAAAATTGTAAATATTACCAAGAGTGGTTTTTGGAGTCAGAGGCATGCATAATATCATAAAATAATGCCAGCACCCAAGAAGTCTACTTGATTGTGAATATTACTTTAAAGGATCATTAACTACAAAGTAAAAACACAGACTTAAGAACTTAATGTAAACGCAGTAAAAGACCCAGAGGATGAGAACTTGTAAATAACTAACTTCCACACTCAGATATGCAAAAGTTTCAAGTACTGCCCTCTAAATTAGTTAATATTTGTTTTGCCTTTATTGTATCTTTAAGTGGTTCCAAAAATCCAATTACCTATACAAAAATCCAGAACAATATTTTACAATTAAAGCCCAAGCAGGAACCAAGCGTCTTAAAAAGACCACACAATGTCTTCAGTTATACCTAGAAAGAGCACCACAGTGTTACTCTGTACACAGCAGTTACCAGCAATAATACTATACCACAGTATAATAAAATATAGCCAAACAGTTTAACAATTAATATCTCAAGACACTATCTAACAGCAGTGGAAAACATTTAACCTTTTAACTCCTGGCTCCCTCCGCCCAAGTGCCTTTTTTTTTTTTTTTTTTTTTTAAACTAACTTCTAAGAGTGACCATCTATTTGAGATATTGCCAAACAAACGGTATGTCGTGATGTCCCCCTCTCAAAAAGAATAAAAAAAACCCCAACCAACCAAAACCAACAACTAAAACCCCCAAACTTGCTAACTTATCTTTTGAAGCACTGCTTATGTTTCCCTCAAATGAAAACCTTTTCCATATAAAAAGTTTCAACCAACCGTCTAAGCAGATATTTCCTCATCTGAAAGCATCTGGAGATAAAAAAAGACTAAAAAATATAATACTTTCACTATCCCTGAGACGAACTATCTGCCCTCCACGTCCAGATTTTAGCTAGACTCAGTCGAGAAGGTACGCTGAATCCGACCCTATCTCTCTAGAAATGACAACTCAGTGCAAAAGCAAAGCTGACCCTGACCTGCAGGCGCTTCAGAAGACACCGGCCTCGGTGACGGAGCCCCCCTCAGACGCCAAGGTGGGAGCTGAAGAAGCCTCCGCGCTTTGTCCCCGATCCCTTCACAGGCTCCATTCCGGCGCGAAGGGGCCCCGCAGCAGGTGGGAGCTGTATTGAGGAGCTGGATTTTGGCACCAGATTCAGGAACACACTGATTGGGATTGAAGGCAGAATGGACAGAGTCCTCCTGGGATGCTCCGAGGAATGAGCCGAAACAGGAGCTGAGCCAAGCTGAGCAAAGCTGTCAAAGTGGTCCAGGAGGGGAGATGAGCTTGGGAGCCCCCACAGAGAGGGCGAGCGAGCAAGCAAGCTAGCAAGCAAAACAAAAACTAGCAAGCTGACAAAACCTATAGACCCTCTTGATCCCTCTGCTTTATACCAAATATGCCATAGATGGGCTGGAATACCTCGTTGGTCAGTTTGGGGTCACCT
>JAAGNO010009547.1:0-70730 GCA_033439905.1 Ceryle rudis | reverse complement strand
TATTATGCAAGAAATTGTTGATTTCAGCAAACGTGTTTGGGGAGAACATGGAAATGGGATAAATGAGGAAGAGGCAACCTTGCATTTCAAATTGTCACCTTGAGGAGATTTTCTTTGTTTTCTTTACTTTGACTTGTAGAATGTAAAAAGTAGAAATCGGGGCAAACTGATTTGATCTTGGTGAAGTGAGTACTCACGTAATTCTGCGATACGTTATTTGCCTTTTCTTCAGAGTGAAAAATGTCTCAAAGCATTTCTTACAAAAGGGAAAACCTGGATTCTGCGTGGTTCTGCTATTAATGTCATTGAATTTATTCTTGATTTATACTGGTAGCAGAGGAGAATCAGATCCTTTAACTTAAATTTCAAGGCTTTCATGACTTTCAGATGCCTGACTACTCAGCTATGAGACAGCACTGATGTTTGTTATCACACGTAATATTCATAAAAGCAGTTTAGATGTTTTAACCTGTGACTGCAAAGCTGTTGTACAGCTGTTTAATACTGTGCTCAAATTTCATGCCCTTTGAATCAGCCTTAAATATCACAGCTAGCGTGCTTAGCCAGCCGACCTAGGAAAGCTGTGATTACACCCCATCAGTGATATTCTGTGTACCATTAGTGCTTCAAGAGAAGGAAGTCTTTTTTTGAGAGTTAGTTTTTATTTTAGCATTGAGCTTTTTTTTTCTTGCCTTTTTTTTTTTTTTTTCCTCTTAACTCAGGCACTTAGGGGGACAGAAAACTGCAATTGCTATAGCAGGTAAAATATGAGTCAGTCTTAATCACAGCCATGGATGGTTTGCTATTTCAGCTTTGTACGCGAATGAAGACAAAAACTGACTGTTCCTATGTGCAACATCTGTAAAGTCCTGTGTTTTGCGATGAGTTTGCAGTGAAAGGTTATATGGATGGAGCTTCTTTGACAAGTAAAAGTTGTTCTCGCTTTGTGTTTGATGTTTCAATTCCTTTTATGGAGATTCAAAATGACTTGTTTAATCGTGTCTTTATCTAAAACACCTTATTCCTTTTCATGTCCAAGGAGGGACAGATTTTCTATTTGTCACCCTCTCCTCTATCATCTCATCTCTCTTTTAAGCTTCTTTCTGTTGTTAATACAAACATCTCAGGGCAGGTCAGCAGCCAGAGTGAGCAAGCAACTGGAGGATTTTTAGGTTTCATTTATTCACGACAACATTTCCAAGTGTCTGATATGTCCTTTCAATGACATTGGCTCAGACGTGCTGCTCACTGTCCCACCGGTTTTGTGATGCTGTTGGATTTCACCTTTAAGGCCGCTCTGGTTGCGGGTTCCTGTTAAGAAGCATGAAGGATGCTACAGGGAGCAGTCCTGGAGCCCTGGCGCAGGATGCGCTTCTGTAATGCCATCTGTTTATGCACTTGGTGTTTTCTGTATGAGAATTCATCCTGACCAGTCCCTGTCATTCAAGGTCCTTTGATATGTTTTGCAATCATGGAAATGCTCAGGTAATTGCCTACCTTCCCTGCTCATTTATTTTCAATTAGAGGCAGGAATCTTCTTTGCGTGCCGTTTGAAACCCTTGTATCGGGGATCTGTGTGCAGTGAGGAGTGTTCTGTGCCGTGGGTGGGTGCTCTCACCAGAACACTTTCAGCTGTGCTTTGAACAGGGGCAGCTCAAGGAAATGCTTGCCAAGGGCCCTGAGATCCCAGGAGGTGAAAGGCTCTATCTTCCCTGGCTAAGTGGATGGACATACATATATAATGCGAGAGCTGCTGCCTCGTCGTGCTTTTTTGTGTCCAAAAATCAGCGTATATTTCCATTTTCCTTTTCAAACGTATCTTGCCATTTCCCAAGTGTCCAGACCTGAACTTAACTCCCAAATCTACTCGTGGAAATTACTGACCACAGCCCTTTCTTGCTTATGTGGCAGGACAGACCTGCTAGTATGAAAGGAGGGTCGGCATTTTGCGTGGCACATTCGATGTACACCTGAGTGTGCTTGAGGGCCCCCTCCTAGCTTTACACTGTAGCCTGTGCTGGGAGGGGGACAGGGGACTCTGACTCTACTCCCAGATTCTCTGCAAAGCCCTTAACTCTGGGGATGGAGGTACCGCAATGGGACAGCCGAGCTGCACAAGCAGCAGAGGCAGAGAGGTCCACAAAGAAGGAGAAAGGCAGCAATCATCAGTTCACAGCTCCAAGGAGCCACCCTCAAGTGACGGTAGGAGAGATCCTGTCCTACATAAGCCTAGGGCTGTACCCTAGGATGTTTCCTTTTCAAAGATTTAGATATTTTAAGAGTGTTGTTAAGAAGCCTGTTTGCTAATCCTGTTTCTTGGTTTCTGTCTCCCTATCCTCAAGGAATTTAACTTAGAACAACTGAGTGCAGATGGTCCGTAAAAATGGCTGGAATAGGAGGTTTGGGACATGTCAGGCCTTCAGGTCAAGGATGATCAGTAGTACATATATCCCATCTCATGATAAAGAGGTTTTTAACGTGGTGTCACTTCAGTGTTCAGTACTTCTCAATGTACTGAATTCTAAAAAACATAAAAATTGGACATGATCTTGGGTGGAGGTAACTCGGTTTGCACCTACCACAAATGCGTCCTGCACAGTACGTGGCTTATGTGGTGCCTTGTCTCCCTGTAGAGACTAACAGCATCAGCTGATGTTCTGCAGTAGGAAATGTGTTCGGATTACAAGAGAAGCAGCTTTCCAAATGTGGTTGAAACCTTTGCCTCGGGCACCTCTACTTTGTTTCCATTCATTTTCCTTAATTTTACTGGATGTTTTACCCTCAAAGTGATAAGCCAGGTCTTTTTCTTCTGACAGTTGTTGCAACTCTGTTGCTATGACTACTTAACCCACTTCTTGTTCTCGATACCAGAGATGAGAAGATAAGTGCTCACCAAACTTACCCCTGCATGCACAACAGAATTCCCCCCAGGACTTTTGCCCTAATGACCTGTGGATAAAGAGGACTTGGAGCAGCTCCTTCCTCCTAGATGCTGAATTACAGAGCACTCAAAGGGGCTGCTGCAGCTGAGAGGGACTGAGGAGTGCTGCTGAGGTGGCGTGGGGGGTTTTCAAATTGCTGGTGCTCTTATTTAAAAGGATCTTCTGAAGAGGTATAAGTACCTGTAAATTTTTAAGCTCAGAGGAGAAGCAAGTACTGGATTCCTTTGAAGATGCTGCAGAAAATTATCACTTGTTCTGTGGGAGATGGAGATGGTAGAGGGTGAGAGAGAATGGAAAGAAGGAAGGAAAACCCAAGAGAAGATGTTTGCCTATCACCGGCTCTTTCTGTAACAAGTCAGAGCTCTCAGTATGTATAGGCACCTAGTAGTATATGGAGATTTTCCTTCAAATGGAACTTGGAGAGAAGTAAAACCAGTTCCCCTAAGTTACAAACTAAATCCTCAGCTTTTAGCCTCAGATTCCAGTCATGAGGCTATGGAGACTTATGAAGTCTAAGGCCAGAGCTGACCACCTTGATCATCTGATCTTATCTTCTGCAGAAACCAGACTGTAAGCGTTCACTGGCTGAACGCTACACTCAGCCCATGGCATCACTGGCTGCTCAAAAAAATACCCCAAGTGCTGTATACGCTCTTTTTTCATGTCCAGTTTTGATTTAAAGACTTGAAGTCGATAGAAAACCTGCTCTCATCTATAGTATGACAGTTTTAATGATGAATTCCCTTCACTACAAAAAATATGTGCTGGTTTGAGTTTTTCTAGGTTTTTTTAAAGCTGCCGAATCTAGATAACCTGTTACAAACGTCACAAAAGCTTGTCCGACATGCAAGCCAGGGACCCGCGCTGAGGATGGTGCTCTGAAAGAGACCAGCCATTGGATACTGAAGAGGCACTGCCTTTAAAAACTCATCTTTGTGATACGGTGGTTTAGTTTTTACATATAAAAATCATAGATTCATTCAGGTTGGAAAAGACCCTTGGGATCATCGAGTCCAACCATTAATGCTACTCCACAAAGTTCACCCCTAACCCTCAACACCACATCTAAACGACCCTTAAACACATCCAGGGGTGGTGACTCAACCCCCTCCCTTGGCAGCCTGTTCCAGTGTCTGACTGCTCTTGCTGTGGAAAATTTTTCCCTGCTGTCCAGTTTAAACCTCCCCTGTTGCAGCTTGAATCCATTCCCTCTTGTTCTATCACTAAGGCTCTTTCGCCTTCTGCTCGCAAGGCTTCGCCTGCTCAAGCTGCTCTGGAGGAGCATTTCTGAGCGACATGGTTGTTTGGGATGGAAGTGAGAAGGTGACACCAGCTGGGGTAGTCCTTGGTGTGCCATTTGGCTAAATTGGTGCTGTGAATTAAAAGGGCAAAAGGTTGCAGTTTAACCCAGGAAGCTTTGAGGGGAAGGGATTTAACTTCTTTATTTTGTCAGGGTCTTTTTATTGTTCTGCTAACCTTGGTGGCATGGAGCCAGAAGATTAGCTACTGCCAGAAAAAAAAACAACAACAAATGAAAACCAGTAGTATGATCCTTATTATTAGCACTGAGCTCTGCAGAGGATGAGGGCAAAAAGTCATACAAGTTTGTTTGCTGCTGGATGACACTTTGAAGCTCGGTCACTGCGGTGTTTAGCATCTTCCATAAACTTTAGTTAACGTTTTATCTTGGAAAATAGCAGATGAGGCCAAAAACAGTTGTTATAAGAGAGAGAGCCCAGTTCTGAGATGGAGATGGGGATACCAGGATTTTGGGGAGAGTTCAGATTTACCAAGTCTGAGGAAAGACGGGGGCGGGGTGACAGGCAGGGTGACAGTGCTTCAGAGTGAATAGAGGGATTGGGTGGGGGGCATAAATGACAGGGAGTATGTTGTGTAAAGGAGATGATACCATGTCCTTAGTAAGGTGCAGAAGGTACAGTAAGCATGACTGTCTGCTGCAAATTGTGGATGAAGTCTAACGCGTGTTTCCTCTCTCTGGTGCCCACAGTGTGCCAGATTCTCCCAAAAGGGGTGGTAGGCGTCCTGGGACCTTCCTCAAGCCCAGCCTCGAGCTCTATTATCAGCAATATCTGTGGGGAGAAGGAGGTAAGTTGAAAAGTTCTGTGTTGGAGTAAGTTTATGCCCTTGTGCTGACTGACTTGGCTCCAGCACTTTCACTCCTGACAGCTTCCCAGGGTTGGGAGGGTATCACAGGACCCCCGGCTCCTTCCTCCTGCTGCTTTGCAGCAGGGCTGGGGTGACAGTGGACTTGCCCACCATGGGTAAGGGGACACCGCAGACATCCCGACCCATTCCCCAGCTCCACCTTCTGCATGTTGTCCCTCAAAGATGGGCTCTGCTGACAGCAGTGCTTCCCGCTGGCTGCTGCCCGGTGCCTGGGATCCCTGGAAACACAGCATTTCGCTGAAGATTTTTTAAATGTGGATTAGATTTTTAATTTACCACTATACCAAGCAGCAATGCCTCCTGTGCAGATCCCGTGCAGAAGGGCTTTCTGTACCCTTGAAGGGTTTTGTTTGAGACTGTCACATCCTTGCCAAGTCCCAGCTACAGCTGCACAGCTCACTGCAGCTTCCAGCTCTGCCCTGTGCTGCCTTCTCCCTTGCTTGCTTCTGCTCTTGCAGCTCTTGTTAACGGCTGGTGCTGTGTTTCTCAGTCAGGGTGTCTGTGTGCACACCTCTTCTTTCTCCCCAGCTCCCCAAACCCTCTCCAGCTGATGTCCACGTGCCTCATCCCTCCCGGTGTAATCTGTCCTCACATCCCAGCTGCAAGGCAGAGATGTTACCTCCATTAGATGGGGAAAGTGAGGTACCTGCCTATGGTACTCCAGGACAGCCTTGACAAAGATGACTCGCTGTACTCATCTTACCTGCTTAGATTGTCCTTCCTGTGCTCTGCTGTGGCTTCTAATGAGCAGAGTTGACAGCTGGTTTATTGCTTCTTTTCCTAACACACATATTCTTGCAGCCTTTTCATTTCCCATTTTCTCTGCTTTCTGCCAACCTTGTCCTTGTTTTTATCTGTATCACCTTTTACTTCAGCTTCCTTCACGTGCAACGCCAGTGTGAACCTTGTCCCCACTGACTGAGGGGTGCAAAAACCTCAGCTTGCCCTGGCAGATGCATGTCCCTGACCAAGTTCCTGGGTGTGACATGACTTTGTACACACACTTGGAAAGCTGCACCCCTTTCTGTTTGCTGTGGTTCCATCGATGCAAACCCTTTCTATCTGTGTCCAGACTATGTGCCTGATTTAATAATTTATAAGCCTTGAACCATCTTACACTGATCTGGCTCTGCTCACGGGAAAAGAAATTGAGTTCTCCTCTCATAGTTCATCCCTTTAAAGCCAGATAACATCTCTCAGCCATTTAGTGGTCTCTCTCTGGAGCCCAGCCTCCAAGGAGAGGAGTGCCTGGAACAGAGCACTGTAAATAGCTTGCATTCACAAATGACTGCTGTTCCTTGTTCCCCGAGAATCAGAAGTGTTGGAGAGGTCTTTTAGACTTCGTGCTTTGGGCTGCAGCAGGATGGTTCTCTAGAGAGTATTTTGTAGTTCTTGCTTTGGTTAAATGTCCCAGACATGTGCTCCATTCCAGGCAAAGGCAACTCCGCAGTAACAGATTGCAAGTGGTTTTCCCCTGAAATTCATATTCAGCCTGAGTCTCTGATCTGTCTCTTCATTTTTTTTTTTTCTCAGAAATGAAAGGTGAGTGCGAGTGCACTTCTGAGGTGTTTGATTCTCAAGCTTGATCTCAGCTGCCCTCCTAGTGATGTAAACCTGCAGTAACTCCCTGTGATTTAGATCACAGCAGCATCAGCTGGTGCCACCGTGTTAAATGCGATACAGCAACCCAGGCAGAGCCATGGCACTTACAGCCATCCATCAGGTAAACGGCACCAGATGGTGGGGTGACCAGCCTGATGTTCAACAGGTGCCTGTGGTAAAACTGGGGGATGAACCTGTGTCACCCCTCTAGTGCCTTTGGCCCAAAGCCTTCCTTCCCTCCTGTCCAGGGAGGGGTGCTGCACAGGGATGGAGCTCTTGGAAAGGAGAGGAGAGCTCCAAGTCTGAACATGAGGTCTGAACCGGGGCTACGATCAGCTCCGGGTGCTTGCAGGAGCCGCTGTGGTGGTGGCTGCCTTCATCTCTGTCTGCATCTCTCTCCTCTCTCGTAGCAGTTGTTGCTGCAAGTCTCAGACTCTGGCTCCCATTAGTGATCAGGATGCTTGTATTGGAGCTGCCCTGTCTGCTCTGGTTAAAGGAATTTGCCTTTCACTTACACTCTGCCTCTCTCCCTATTAGCAGAGCCCAGGATGAGGGATGCAGAGTGAAATCAAGGCAGATAGCAGCTTATTACTCTTTAACTTTCCTATAGCTAACCAAACAGCCTATGCTGTCAATAAAGCAGCCATCACAACCTACTAATAGCCTTTCCCAAGAGGAGTGAGATGGGAGCCATGGGACGATAGCTTCTGGAAGGACTAATAGTGGAGGAAAAGAGGACTTGACACTGCTCTAATGAAATCAAAGCAGATGTTTCCCTTTCTCTATCTTCCATTTCTTCCAAATAATTCACTTAGCAAAAGGAAAACAAAATTCCTTATCGTTATTTGCCTGAACCCCTGGTGACTGAGCTTGAGCTGTCTGCCCACCCATTCCCTCTACCTGAAACCTCGAGGTGCACAGCTGAGCTGCCTTGGAGGGAGCCCTTGGGCTGTCCCCCCATCTTCCCCCTTCCCTGAACTCCCTGGGAGATGGCATCCCACCCCCCCTCCTGCCTGGCTCTGTTAGCAACCGGCACAGCTTTATTAGGACGCGCAGTTAGGGTCCCGTTGGAGCTTGCCCGCCGTATGGCCACCTGTTACCTCTCTGCTGATCAAAAAGAGCCCAAAGCTTCTGTCTGCTGCATCTGTTCCTCTCTCTCTCCTGAGCTTCGCCAGTGCAGGGTCATCTTGTTCTTCCCTTCATCTCTCCTAATTACCTGACGACAAATTGGTACTGCAGGCAGAGGTGGATTTGCAGCACTTCATCCATCTAGTAACACGGTGAAGGTCCGGGGTCTCCAGCATGGGTTGTGTAACGCCTTGCCTGCCCGCAAAGCATCCTCCAGGTTTACCCAGACAACAAGCCCAAACCAAAACGTGAGCCCAGCTACAATTAGTGCCCATGCTAATTAGATCGAACTCATCCAGAATGGTTTCCTGTGCTGCAATCACAGCCCCCATTGCCTTTCTCTGAGTGGCTCAGCAAGACTTTTCCTGATCCACTCCTTCCCATGGCTTCTTGTTGCTGCAATAACTACTTTCCTTTGCTATTGCACAAATCCCACCCTCCTTTTTTCACTCTGGTGATGCTTCTGCAGTTTTACTGGGATATTTCACTTTCTGCCTGCTGTACGTTTCACACCAAAGGTCCTTTATCGAAGATTTACTTGTTCTTAACTTCTTTTTCCTCTTTAATTATATTTTCTTTCCCCTCCTCCCCACTCAGGTTCCCCACTTCAAAGTGGCACCAGAGGAGTTCCTGAAGCTGCAGCTCCAGCGATTCACCACCCTCAACCTCCATCCCAGCAACACCGATATCAGCGTGGCCGTGGCAGGAATCCTGAATTTCTTTAACTGCACCACTGCCTGCCTCATCTGTGCCAAAGCTGAATGTAAGTCACTGCCAGGCTGCCTTTAGCTGCCTCTCTGCTCCCAGGGCCTCCCGTTCTATCTCCTGCTGCATGTTTGGTGCCTGTTGGAGAGTGTCCCCCAGGCAGCATGTGAGAGCTGCCTCGCTCTTGTATCCCAGGGTGCTCATCTTGCCAGGTTGTGGTGGTAGGGTCTCTTCTGCTGGCAGCAAGTGAGCACTTAGAGCAGCCCAAAACAGCGGAGACCTGCAGGGCTGGTTTTCCACCCTCTTGCCCCATGGAGATGTTTGCAGTGTTTGTGAGTGGAGGAAAGGGGATGGAGAGAGACTCGCCAGCCTTCTGTTTGACAATCTGAAGAGTGTTTTGCTTGCACAGATGGGTTTTTGAAATGGAAAAAAAAAAAAAAAAGGCTTAGGCTTGTTTCTGGAGATTATTTTAGGCAAGTACAGCTTTTTGAAATATGCCTTTCCCAAACCTACGTGCAGTTTGTGGCCTAAAAGCGGGACTTGATTAATAGTCAATACACTGCACACCCTCTTGGGCTCTGCAGCCATGCATCTGTTGGTAATTGTGCATCTGGACGCTGGAGCATTCACCTCAGCAAGACCATATTCATCTCAGCATAACTCTCCCAACATGGCAGGAGTGGGCTCTGCATCTGGTTAGAGAGTAAAGTGTGTCTTGTGCTTTTTAAGGTCAGCATTTAGGTAGGTAACTGCTGTGTAGTAGCCAAATCTTATTTTGCTTTTGCTACCTTGTATCCATATTCATTAACACTGGAGTTTACCTCTCCTAGGCTTGTTTGTATGGGGCTTTGAAAAGGCACGTGGATCCAGTGAGAGCTTTGGGCATACTGGCAAGAGCTTAGCAGTCTCTGACCATGTGGCCAGGTACAAAGGAAAGGCAGCATCCTTTCCAGCTACCCCTGGAAACTTCACACCACCAGCTGTGCTAATAACACCGTGTTGTGGCAGATTCCTGCACAGAGACAGAAGGAATAAGAGTGTCTGTGCCTTTTTTTGTTGCTTTGCGTACCCTGAGGAGACCGCATCCTCAGCTCTGTCAGTCAGTAAATTGCCTTCATTAAGCATGCTCAGATTTACCCCAGCAGAGGACCTGACCCAAAATTACGCAATTAAAATCATGCAAATGGTCTCCTACATTACTTCTAGTGCTGGAATTTTTCATTGTCTAACCTTAAGCGAAAAGGAAAAAGAAAAAAATGAAGGGAAGAGAAGATAATTAGGTTTTCTTACCTGCTGTGCAGCATGCTCGCAGCTCTGTCCTCATGCTGCTGCCAGGCACGGAGCACACACACAGCAGCACACCCCCGGACACCCCTGCCCTGCTCCCCAGTTATGTGCCAAAACATGCAGGTGCCTCCCATTGAAATATTAATACCTCCCTGGTATTGCTGTGAGTCTTGATTTAACTGGATCAAAACCTTGGGAACCGAATTGCTTGCATTAAAATAAATCCCTTTTAATTGATTCAGCCCTCTTTGTTTTACTGTGGTATTCCTGGATAACTCAGTATTTTGGATGTGCTGTGCAACACGAGTCCTTCCCAGACCCAGGGAAGCAATGGGAGGGGTGCCTTGTTATGTATCCTGCTCTTTGTGCTCAGTAAGGACCTTACCCGAGCTAGGCTTGAAGCACAGCATGCTCTGAGTATAGCTGAGTGCAGAAAAGGCACAGCCCGGCTTGGCGTAGGAGCACAAGCCCTCATTTTCCCTTAGGACAAGCAGGCCTCCTAGGCACAGTCCTTAAACAACTAACTTGCAGCACTTGGGGCTTTCAAAAGGTTCCCTGGAGGCAAATAAGGGGAGTGTATGAGCTGTCTGCTCATCGGTGAGCAAATGTTGTTTTGAGGGATGTTATTATTTAGCTCCCAGGAGGGGAAGTCGTAGCTGTTTCGGCTTAATACAAGGCTGTGTGATGGGACCCCTGGGTCCTATCCCGTCATGCTCATGCTATCACTGTAAGGAGTCACATCCTTCTACCGAGGACTGATTTTCATTTCTTCTGGCACATGCAGAAAATGACCCTCAAAGTCAATGAATTTAGGCCAGCCACAGTGTAACGCAATGGTGAATAGAAGAAGGTTACGTGACTCGGTTTCTCTCCAGTGTGTTACCTGCAGCAACCTCTCTGGTCCCTTGCAGGTGTGGAGTAAGGTGAAAATAGCCTTCACAAATGGAGGGCTTAGGTAAAATTTACTGTTCACTTGAGCTAGCACACAAAAAAAAGTACTCGAGTGAGGTTTAGTCCATGTGTCCTGTACACAGGCTAGTGAGAAGAAAGAACTGTGTGATCCACACACAAGCGAGTGTGATCCAGAGACATCCTGGCCACCATTGTTTTTGTAGTCCCTTGCTGAGTTCCTACCCATACTCAGAGAAAAGGCAAGAGGGGAATGCATTGTAAAGAGCTCAGTACAAACTTGGCGTGCTGAAAAACTCTCGCTGTGAGTGCGAGAGGCTCCTCGTCTTGGATGTATCCCTTTTAATGCACTGCTTTGTTACCTTTGTGAAGTGCTGGGCGTCCTTGAAAGCAGCGCTCTCTAACGCTAATCACGTTGCATTGTATCTCTTCCCCGGCCCCTGACCTGGTGAATGAGCAGTTTCATGCAGTCAAAAATATGGTTAAGTTAAGAGCAGAGCTCTGACTTGAGGATGAGTTTTGCCCCTCTGCCAGCTGGGGCCTGATTCTGCTGATAGTTCTGTTCTTTTCAGTTTCCTTCAGTTCAGCTTTTCCTCTTCTTTTTGGATTGTCTTTCTGCAGGGACAGGATGTGTGACCATACTCTTTGTGCCTTGCTGATGATTATATCTGGTGGTCTCTCTGGTCAATCAGACTTGACAGGAGGTTATTTCCAGCAGCTGGATAGAAGAGGCAGACTCTATCAAATGTGCTTTATTGACTAAGAAAAGCTGCCACAGGAGCTTTGATGTCTTCTTAGACATCAAGGAAGATGTGTTGGAAAGAGCCCTTGCAAATGCATAGCTGCAGGAAAAAACTTCAGTCAGAAGTGCCAAAGGCAACGGGGCACAAGTCCAGGGAAGTCCGGACTCATCCTTTTTTTTTTTTATGTAGACCTGACATTGTATTTTCGCAGTGATCTCTGTGTTGTCTGACTCTCAGTAGAGGTTTCCATCCCCAGGGACACATGCCCTTGGAAGACACCATCTCTCCATCACAGTGCTCCAAGATCTCCGAAGTGTCTCAAGTTGTGCCTTGCGGGGCACTTGGTTTGGGAAGTAGAAATGCAAAAGCTTAGGAGGAGGAATTGTCCCCAGAGATA
This sequence comes from Ceryle rudis, assembly GCA_033439905.1. Taxonomy (NCBI): domain Eukaryota; kingdom Metazoa; phylum Chordata; class Aves; order Coraciiformes; family Cerylidae; genus Ceryle; species Ceryle rudis. The sequence goes on along the minus strand of JAAGNO010009547.1, from coordinate 58,830 downwards.
ACCAGAACAATCCCGCATGCTGGAAGATAACGGAGAACTTGTCTGGGCTCTGGTGTCCTGACCAAATTTTATCAGCAATCTTATCTCTTCCCAAGGGGCCTTGGGGGCTGCTTTTGTCTGGAGAAGATCTGGAGCAGCTCCATCGTTTCCCATTCCCTGCTAGCCCAAGCAGCAAGCCTGCTCTAGAGACATTCCAAACTCACCTGGATCTGTTCCTGTGTGACCTCATCAGGGTGACCCTGCTCTGGCAGGGGGGTTGGTCCAGATGATCTTTCCGGGTCCCTTCCAACCCTGAACATGCTGTGATTTTGTGAAGCCTGCTCTGCAGCTCCAAAGCCTTTACTTTGCAGCACATAGACACAGAACAGCAGAACTGCTGCCACGGGCTGTGGGACAAGTGCTTTTTGAACCAAGCATAAACCTTAAAGGTTATCTTTCTTTTTTTCCTCTCCATTTTATTTGAAGGCCTTTTAAACCTCGAGAAGTTGCTCCGGCAGTTCCTCATTTCCAAGGACACTCTCTCGGTTCGGATGCTGGATGACAGCCGGGATCCTACCCCTCTCCTAAAAGAGATCCGAGACGACAAAACAGCTACCATCATTGTACATGCCAACGCTTCCATGTCTCATACCATTCTGCAGAAGGTAAGTGCCTGTGAATTGTCACCGTTGCAAATGCTGCTGCTCCTGCTGAGGGAGATACTGCGTGCAGGACATGAACATGCACGTGCAGGTGTTGGGTGATAATGGAGTGTAAAAATTCCTGCAGCAGCACTGGAAGTGGTCTCTGCCGAGAGGGGAATTGCCACTGATGGAGTTTCTGGGGAAAATAATTTGCTTTTTCTTTCCAGGACTGTATGTGTAGAAGCAATGGTTTAATTGCTCTGAGCTGATGTGTGCGCTCTCTGGAAGCGGTGTGTGCTCGTGGCTGCCGTGGAGGGCTGGTTAGCCTCTGAGATTAGTCAATCAGCACAATAGTTTCTCCTTTTTTCTCTCAAGTACACTTCTAATTTTTTTGCTTCCTTTTTTTTTATGGTCTTATTAACTGCGATTTTATTTTAATCGTGCTTATTTTTAAAGTGTCTCTTGCTGCAGTTTTTAGCATTTGTTTTGGTAGTCTACTTCAAAATTGAGCAGTGGCTCCAGATGGAGTCTAAAGTTGTGTAGAGCTTTCACATCCTGGAGGGATCAAGAAGTACTTTCCTGAACGGAGGCAGGATCCAAGCAGTGGGGTTCCCCGTGGCTGTTGGTGCAGGCGTTGCACATGGTGTCCTGGCTGTGGTATCAGGGAGTCAGTCAAAGACCTTGACTGTATCTGATTTATCCCTGATGACAGCCAGCAGAAACCATCAGAGCTGGTTTTACTCTTCCCCATCCCCACTCCACCTCCCAGAGAATTTTATTTCCTCTGCTTTGCCATTTTCCATTTCTAAATAGGTGGGTTTTAGGCTTTTTGAGTCCCCTCTATGCAGGGGGAGTGGCTGGTGGTACTTGTGGGGGGTTTTTCTCTTCCCCCCCCTCCCCGGTCCCCATTGCATGCTGCCTGGCTGCTGAGGGCTGTCCCCCTCCTCTGTTGCTATAGTGACTTCCCACAGGCACACAGCAGCGCTCTTCGGGCACCCGCAGTCTCCCTTCCTGGCTCAAGCATCCTCCTGCCACGCCTGATGAAGATGTCAGAGATTGCCACGATTTTTCAGCAGTTCAGTAAAAAGCTAATGTAGTCTTCCCGGCTAGAGAATTGTAGGAGTGGAAGGTAATAAGTAATGAGCTTCTGATCTGGCAATTTCTTGCACCATGGGAGGCTGGAAAGTATTTTCTCTACAGAGGTGTAACCTGAGTAGGGAGTGAGGGTTGTGGTGAGCAAGTAGGTAGAGCCTTGGCCCCTGCCCACCAAAAGCAAGAAGAATGCACTACTGGTTTGACAGTGCCTTGTGTCAGACCCGTCTCAGGAGACCAGCCCTGGCCTCGGACAATGAGGGAAATTGCAATTTCTCATCTCTTACCATCCACATATGGTCTGGAGACACATGGTTGCTTCCTCGATTACCAGCCTGTCCCGGCTGCCCACCTGCCAGCGAGCACATTAAATGGATGGGAGCGATGCTCTCAGGAAGCGCTTTGTTGCTCGCTTTGATTTTCTGCCCTTGAAATCAAATGCACTGACTTCAAAGTGGGTCAGAGAGAGAGCTGACATTATCTCTGTCCCCAGGAAGGGAAAAGGCAGGGAAATAGGTGCCAGATTTTATTGTGCAGGGGCTTAAAAATGAAGCAGCTGTCTGGAGAGCTGGCTGAAAGGCAGGTCAGCAGCCTCCTCTGGAGTCGTGCTCTTTTGGTCAAATGACTTCACTGTGTCCGTTTTGCCACCTGTGCAAGGGACAGGGTGACAATGTGCAACCAAAGGTCTGGGCACAGCCAGACCTAAGCCACCATCAACATTCTGTGGACATCCAAAGCTTTCCCTGCTGGCCATGTCCACTCCCACCACAGTGGTGGTGGCCTTGGTTTTGTGCAGAAGTAGGTAAAGAACAGGCAGGAACAGGGAGAGGGGCAATCTGAGCCACCTCTTCTCGCTATCATTCCTTCACTCTTTTTGTTGTCACCATCCTTCAGCTTCTAGGGAAGATGGAAAGGGACTAAAACCAAGTAAGGAGATGCTGCCTTTGGTCCTTCCTTCCTTGCTTCCTTCTGTGTGGTCTGGGGTAATGGGAAAACCTCTTTGCCAAGGTCCAGAAGCATTCTTTGAGACCAGCTGTGTTTGGCAGTGAAACACAGGTTTTGAGGAAGATCTGCAGATTAATCCCCTACTTTCCTGAGCATCTGTTCCCACAACCAACTCCTGGTTTACTGAGAAGTTTGAATTTTTGGAAAAAGACTTCAGTGATCTGGTCTGTGATCTCTAGAACATATCATCCCATGGGAAAAGGCTGTGTCCTTCTCTCTGCATCTCCACTTTTGCCCTCTTTTTTTTTCTGTTTCTGTGGCCATCAGAACACTGACTGCATTCTGGACATCAGGCTGAGTTACTAGGCTTCATTCATGCTAACTAATTTCCAGGACTGGAGCCCAAATCTGACTGATACATGTGGGAAAACCACCACTGGGCTGACTGTCCTTTTTCTGTAACTCCAGAAGGGCATTTTCTGCCTTGCTCTCGGTGTTTATGGTGAAAGGAGGCAAGCCCTGAGCTCTCTCATCTGCTGCTTTCCCTTGTTAAGTTCAAAAAGATATTGATAGTTGAGTAGGAGCAAGGCAGCAAACCTCCGCCAACCTCGCTTTCCTCCAGACATGCAACACACCCGAGGAGCTCCCAACCCAAGGGGTTCTGGAGGCCTCAGGCTGGGGCTCCAGACCCCACCTCACCTTCCCAGGGTCTGTCCAGGATGTTGCAGTTGGAGGTGCAAGAGCTTTTGCTTCCAATGGGCATCTGCCTTCCAGGTTGTCCTTGGCTGGATACACCTGCAGGATGGGGTCACGTGCAGAAGTCCCCAGATGTCACCCTGCACTGGCCACAGGGGCAGCAGGGGTGGGCACAGGGGTCCGGAGCTGCAGCTCACGCAGTCTCGGGTGGTTCCTCTCTTCCGAGCAGCCCCTGTGCAGATGTTTTGTCAGTGCGGTTGCAGAGAGGAGACTGCAGAGGTAGTAGGCTCAGTCCTGCTGAAAAATTGGTTCCCCAGACTTTAATTTCACAGGTCAAATTATGTCACTGTGTCCCACCCTTCCCTGCCTGCAGGAAGACGACAGCGCTTGCACGGAGCGATAAGGATGAAAAAGCAAATGTGGCCCAGTCTCTGCCTTGCTGGAGTGGAGATTGAAGATTGTCAGGCTCTGGTCTAATCTCCTTTCCTCTCCTTCACAGGCAGCTGAACTGGGAATGGCGTCTGCCTATTACACGTATATCTTCACTAATCTGGTAAGACGTTTTTCTCGGCTTTTCTCTGGCGTGCGTGTAGAGTCATGTTAATGGGAGCTGATCCCCCCGGCCCGCGGGAACGTTGGGAAGAGCTACGTGCTTATGGAGCAGGGGATTCGTGGCAGAGGGGGAAGGAGGAGAGTCCCCCTGCAAAGCTGGGCATCAGTCAGGGAAAATCCTGCCCTGTCCTTCAGGAGGTGCAAGGCGTCAGCACCGATCCATCCCTGAAGCTGCCAAAGGCAGGATTTGCAGACACTGTGGCTGGGGCCAGTGTGATGGGATCAGCGGGTCCTTGGGAAGCACCAGCAGATGGGTGGTTCCTGCCCGAGGGCTCAGGGGGATTACTCTGGAGGTGTCAACCCTGAGCCAGTTCCCCATGCTGGGAGAAAGGGGGGCTTCACTGGGGCGTGTGGGCAGAGGGCACCACAGCCCAGTGCTTTTCTGCTGTGCTTCTGAGAGCGGCTGTATCAGACAAAGGAAAGATGATACCATAAAATGTTGAGAGGCAGAGCAGGGTATATCTTCGGCATGGCCCCTAGTGATTTGGCTTTATAGCTACTAATAACATTAATGGGGGGATCGTGCAGTTAAATCCCCAAGTACTGTGCTAAACAAGGAGTAATGGGCTTAGGCAGCAGCAGGGGGAAACCCAAAATAAACATCAGAGAAACTTCTCTTTCTGCAGCAGCTACAAGGCTCTTGGAACAGGCTGCCAAGCGGCATGGGGGATATGATACCACCAGGGAGACCAGATACCTGCCTGTCAATGCTGGTGTGGGGATGATGGAAACCTGAGTGCAGCTGGATGATTAAGTGGAGGTGCCTTCCAACCCCAAATGATACTCATATTCTCTAATTTCTATTAATATTTATGCCAGGGTGTGTGTGCGCCAGGAAAGCCGAGAGCTGAATCATGCTTTGTGTTTGGGTGGGAGACAGACGGGAACGGATGGAGCCAAATGTGTAGGCAGGAGAGCTGGAGCGGAGAGGAGGAGGGGGAAGGAGTGAAATGGAGGGGTTGAAAGCCAAGAGAGCAATTGGGACAGAGAATGGAAAAGCGATAAGGAAAGGAGATGTCAGAAAAAAAGAAAAAAAAAAAGGCAAAAAAAGAAAAAGCCACAAGATTCCTGCCTGAACTAATAACATTCTGATTCCTGCTTAGTGCTTGATCCATAGTTCTTAACCTTGCTCAACAGCCATCCAGCAAGAGCAAGCTTCACTGCTCTTGTTTATCCCCACGCCAACGACGGGCACTGGGCAGGAAAGCCAAAGAAGGGGTGTACCTGGAGGGACCAGCCAGCGATGGGCGCTGGGGGCAGAGCTGCACCCTTAGGAGATGACAGTCACTTGTACTAAGGCAGCGGCTGCTCCTTTATGATTTCTGACCCCCAGTGCCAGCCCTGAGTCAGGGTATAGCTATGCTGGTGCTGCTGGTAGAGATGGTAAGGGACAGTGGCCATCCCCATCAGATCCTACTTACAACACTAAACCACTCATTTCTCAGTCCCAGCAAGTAGTTTTCCTGTTGCACTCCAGTCCCAGCAACTGTTCCACTTGCCGTCCCCAGTCCTGGCAGTCGGTGTGCACCCCACAGACTGGGACTACGCACCTAGTAAGGCATTTCTGTTTGCGCATCACCAGCACAGTGGACTCTGTGTTCCTGGATGGTGCTTGGACAACAGAAATAACTATAAATATTAAGCTCCCCACTGCCACCACCACCACCAGACTGGCTTTGAGCATGTATGTGATTAATGGTTTGGCTTGGAAGGGACCTTAAAGATCATCTAGCGTTTGCTTGAGGTCAGGAGGTAAAATTTGTTATTGAAACTCATTCATCTAGTGTAATGCAGTTATGGCAGGTGAGAAAGAAATGAATTTTGTTGCCATTCACTCTCAGAGGATATTAATCTGTTTACCCAGGCTATTTTACCACTTTGTCCAAAAGACCAGCCCTCAGCACAACTAACTGGATTTTTGGCAGGGATCATTAAAGAAAGGTGACACCGGGCAAAACCTGGGCAGATGGAAGAGATGTTTAAGGAAATTAGTAATATTTAAATGGGGATGAAAGATTGGAGTGAGCAATGTAGACTAATAAACCTGGAGGGATTATCAAGCTCCTAATGAACCCTCTGAGGCTTTGCAATCACTGCCTAATAGAAAAGATAAAATCATAGTGAACTGCTGTCAAGGGGAGCAAGCAAAAAGATGGCTTTAAATGGAGGGAGAACCCATCAGAAGGGGAATAGACAATCTGTATAGCATTAAGCCTCTTGGAGATGGAAAAATATTTCAGGGGGGGGGGAAAAAAAAAAAGAAAAGGGGATAAAATGCCAAATTAAACACCTGTCCTGCAGCACTAGAGGGGAATTCTGTTTCTGTCTTCTAGCATTAATTTTATTTAATAAGCACACCCCAGCCAACAGCCAGTTGTGTGTCACAGCTCTTCTCTCTGCGGAGCCTGAGATGGAGTTGCTACAACTCCCCCGGTGCCAGTCCACAGGAGAGCGACCGGGGGTGACGGCTCCTCCATAGCCGGGCTGATGACTCTGGGGACTGTCAGCACCGCTCACCCGCCGTTGGATGGGGAGGCTGAGCTGGGAGGCTGAGCAGGGAGGCAGAGCAGCGCGTGAAAGCATCTGCCAGCCTTTGGCAGGAGAGCGCAGGAGCAAATGAGGAGGAAGTCCTCAGCCCCCCAACACATTTCCATTGGAGCCGAGGAGAGCAGCCTGGTGTAAAAATATCCACAGGCTAATTTACTGCGTGCAAATTCATTATCAGCTTCCTTCAGCCAGCTCAAGGGACCCTTTTTGTCAGCAACAGAAGCCTGACGAATTTTCCAGGAGTCCTAATGAAACTCGTGGAACAGAGCAGGTCTGTTGCGTTTTTCTTCCCTGTGTCCGTCATCTGCTCTCGGAGTACTCGTGGCAAATGAGCCTTTGTGCCCTCGGTCCCCTTGCAGAAAATCTCAGCTTGACTCAAGTTTCCTCATGGCATCTCCACATGGTGACAAACTCCCTTGCTCTGGTACTTACCCTTCCCTGGGCTGAGGGGAGACCCTATTGCTCTTCACAGCTACCTGAAAGGAGGTTGTAGTGAGGTGGGTGTTGGTCTCTTTTCCCAAGTAACTAGTGATAGCAAGAGAGGTAATGGGCTTAAGTTGCACGAGGGAAGGTTTAGATTGACCATTAGGAAGAATTACTCTACTGAAAGATTGTTGAGGCATTGGAACAGACTGCCCAGGGAGGGAGTGGAGTCGCCATCCCTGGAGATGTTCAAAAACCATGTAGACATGGCACTTCAGGACATGGTTTAGTGGTCATGATAATGTTGGGTAGACAGTTGGACTTGATGATCTTGGAGGTCTTTTCCAGCTTTAATAAGTCTATGATTCTCAAAGGGATGAAATATCCCAGTGATGAAGGGCAAACGCTGACCCAGTGGCCAGCAGCTCCCCATGCCTTGGTTTGTGGTGCTGAGATGAGCTCAGAGCTGCTCGTCGTTCCATCCCCACTCCCCAGCAGGGCACAGGATTTCTGGGTATCCACACAGCTTATGACCATGACAATTGTGTGCTCCGTCATCATCGTAATAGTGATAATAATAACAGTAATAATCATGCCAGTGCATACAGTGTGGCAAGCAGGCTGCTGTGCATTGAAAGTACCTTCCTCCTAGTGCTGGAAATCCTTGAAATCAGGAGCACAGAGCAAGAGGGGTGTTGGATGCCTCCAAAATCCTGTGCTACAATTAGTTCTCACATCCTGTTAATTTTGTGTAGCTTCTTGTTCTTTTGTCTTTTTGTTGTGGGTTGTTTTTGGGTTTTTTTTAACATAATGTATGGACCTCAGGCTGGGTTTAAATTTCAAAACATTTATCAAGGAGATTAGATAGAAATAATTGAAACAATTAAAATTATTACTGTAAGAAAGAAGGTGTAAAGGATTTTTACTAGTGCCTTGAGTCAGTCTATTCACTGGATGCAGTTTCATTGCCTGACAATATTGTGTGGAGGTGTTGTAGCTGATAAAACAGCTGCCTTATTCAATTTCCAGAGACCTGATAAATCAGATTTGGTTTGGGGTTTTTTCTGTTGTTTTCCTGGTTTTTTTCTTCTTTGTTTAGTGATTTATAAAGAGGTTGGTCTTCATATAGCATGAGATGTTCAAAGCTGAATTGTTGCTCTGGCTGCCCCATTGGATCTGGAGGGGAAATTAGTGCCCAAATTACCCAGACAACATCACACGATTCAATGGTAGCTTCTCATTACGGTACCTTCCTTTGGAAGGAAGGAACGATGTAAAGTAAAGCAGAGGGAGGGTCAACTAAGGTTAGTATTTTGCCAGAGCTGTGGAGCTTAGGTTTTCATTCCTGCTTGGTGAAATGACCTTTGCTTGGTGAAATGACCTCCTCTTGGTGAAATGATCTCCTCTATCTGTGTCTGGTTCTGCAATGTGAGCTCCAGCACAGGCCATGGTGCTTGGCCTCGCTGTGCCAGCTCTGCTGGCCACGAGCACCCTCACTCTCCCTGCTGCCCGTGAAGAGGGTGGACTCTCTTGTTATGCTTTGACCAATTCTACCTTGCAGTCCAGCCAGCCATCCTGATTCCAGTAGCTGATGCAAACCTTTTTGTATAGCTCTGATCATTCCCTGGATTTATGGTTCATATTTGCAGTGGCATGTGGTAGCAGGGCAAACAAATCAGGTTTTTGCACGAATGCCAAAACAATTTCTCCTCATTCTAGTTAGCATGAGAAAAGGAGGATTTAGATGAAGCAGTAACTGTACCTCCCTGCGTTTTGCTGCCTGTGCTATCTTACCTCTCTGGGTGTTCTTTATGCATTGTTCAGAATCCATCCTGTGCTTCATTTCCAGTTGTTGAGTAAATCATTCTCTCAGATAGAGCCCAGGCCCTCGGATGGGAGAGTAAACCTCGCTCTTTTCCTCTGCCCTCATGCTGTCTGGTCCTATTTGTCTTTCAGACTCTCTAACTGCTTGTTTTCCAAGAGCTGTGCTTTTCAGGTCCCAACATTAGCACTTGATCTCGTTGCTCTTTGAGGATTTGTCACATTTCAAACCTCAGGTTCTCCACAGGGAAGTTGAAGTAAACTGCTTTCACTAAGGATGTGGGCAATGTATTTTCCTAAAGTGCTCTCATTTGAGGAAAAGCCCCCCAAAATTTAATAGCTCTGTTTGCATGAGGGAGGTAAAAAACCCATCCTTACTTGCATGTGGCACACTGATGCTTTTTGTAAGAGCACCCAAGTTCATTAAGATCCCAGTTCCTCTCTAACTACATGAATAGCCAAATATCAATGCCTTGGGTAGATTTCCCACTTCCACTTAACTACTCAAAAGGCCACAATTTGTTGGTGTGATGACTTTTTTTTCTTCCAGAGAAATTGATTTTTACATATGGCCCATTATAAACTTATTGACTCTGTCAATAGTTTATAAATAAACTGAGCCTTTCAAGAAAACCATAAAGCACTTAACATAATATTGTCCACTTGAGTAAATAAATAAACGTCTTTTTAGAGGAGCTTAGGAATGATTAACAGATCTGACAGCTCAGCTCTGAGGGCAGTAGGATCCATAGAGGCAAAGGCAGGTGTTTTCTCCACTGCCACATCTAGCAAAAGAGGTCTGACCATCTCAAGGGAGAAATTGGTTGCTGGTGACAGACTGTGAGGAACTGCCCATTGCAGGGGCCAAATGTCTCAGTCCTAGTATGGGAATTGAAAGTCTGTGTGTCCTGGGTTGGGTTGGGGCGAATTATCACCAGCAGCTGCTGGCCCAAGCAGTTGGGAGGGGCCACAGGCGGGATAAACAACTGAGGCAGCCAATGGGAGTCGATACCACACCGAGTCCTGCCCCTGTATAAAGGGAGGGCTGGGCTGGGGTCCTGTTTTCAACTTGCTGCAGCCTGTGGCTTCAGTGTGGCCGGAGCAGAGAAAGTAGTATCTCGGGCACAGGTAGAGCCTCTCACTGCCTGTCTGTCATTTCATCGGTACTGTTGTTTTCTTCTCATCTGTTGTGTTTTATTAAACTGTCCTTATCTCAATGCACAGGATCTCACTTTTTTTTTTCCCTCCCAATTTTCCTTCCCATCCCCCAGGAAGGGGTGTGGAGGGTGGGGGGAAGTGGTGGGTGAGCAGCTGTGGGTGTTTAGTTGCTAGCAGAGGTTAAACCACAACACTGTGCTCAGAGGGTGGCAGCTTCTCCAAGCACCTAATACTCTTGAAATGGAAATTTTGCCAGAGCGAGGGCTTAATAGAGAAATGGAAGCCTTGGCCCAGTATTCTCCTTCCCATCCCACATAAAAATAGAGAAGGAGCAGTACAGCGTGTTCTGGACCCACAGTGGGCCTGAGCCTGGTGTAAATCAGCCATTGCTGCCGTCAGAGACCGGATCCTTGGCTGTGACCGAGGGGAGTGTGAGGACAGTGCAGCCTGCTGAGCACACGGCACCTGGAGTTTCTCCTGCTGAGCACTGGACCTTGACAGCCTCAGAGGGTGTTGTGGAGGATGCTAATCAGCAGACCCCAAAATCCAATAAAGTCCTTGCAGTAACTGAGAGGGGAAGATAACCACGTGTGTGTGAGCAAGAGAGAGGAAGGAGAGAGGGTGACATCTTACTATCAGTGTAGTTTGAACTGAGCAAATCAGTTCCTTCCAGGGTCTTGGCTTGGGGTGAGTTCGAGTGGGGTGCGGGAAGGTCTTGGAGTCGCTAAAAATGAAATGAGCCTCTCTTCATACTTGTCTCTGGTGTGCAGGTACTGGTCACCATCCACCTGCTTCCCGGGTGATCTAGGTTATTAAAAATGCGATAAGAATGGAGTCGGGGAGTGAGGTTCCGCACGCGCCAATGGGATGCAGAACAATATCACCAGCGAAATCAATAAAGCTGGAAGGAGCTCAGTAGCTGATGCAGAGAGCTGAATAACAAACTGGCTGCCTCACCGCTGCGGGGTGAGCAATTACCAGGAGCCACTCGCTGAAGCGAGACCACAGCATGGCAGTGCAGGGCAGTCACCAGCGTTCGCAGCTCCACGCTTGCAGAAACGCGTGCTTCTCAGGCAGGCTGCTATGACACTAATAATCCCCTGCTCGACTGGCCCTTTCCGTGCAGAAGTCTCCAGCCTCTTGCCAGACCTGGGAGGGAGGGAGGGTGCGGTCGGTGGCAGTGGGGCCAGTAACAAGGGAAGACCTGGACGTTGTTTGTGGGTTTATTCTGGGAGTGGATCTCTTAGGTGCAGATTTGGGAGGATACTTCATTAATTACATATTTAGATACAAATGCTGGCTGTGATGCTTTGCACTGTAAGGCTTGTTTATCCGTATGTGTCTCAGGCTGAATTGTGTTGTCTGGTTTTTAATCATTGCCATTTTTTGCTCCGTGCCTCAGTTTCCCCCTCTGTATTGTGGTCACAACAATTTCCTGGCAGGGGTCCCCACAGGACAAGTGGTTTTGCACATTCCACTCGATGTGAGAAGCAGCGTGTTGCTGCTGTTGTGTCACAGAGCCAGAATGAAGCGGGCAGGGCAGGAGGGGCATTTCCATCAGAAACCCACCGGCATGTTGCGGGACCCCCATTACCAGTGAGGGCTGAGGTGGGAGAGGGCTTGTGGGGGCCAAGTCCTGGTCAGGATTAGCTGGCATGTGATTCAAATATGCACGTCAAGAGATTTGCACCGAGTAACACGCTCGTACCTTATGGGTTTGTGTTGCTAGCAGAATGGAGACTACAGCCTGTAAATCTCCCGGCTGTAACTCCCAGCTAGTGACGCCAGAAAATCCAAGCTCAGGGCTTTAAAATAATGAATTACAGAGCTTGTCTGTGTGGCTTTTCTTAGCCAGGTTCTCCCAATGATCTAAATGTTCAGGTCACTTCATAGTTTTTGTCTGCTGCTGTGAAGTGAGAATGCAGGTCGAGCGCTGCATGGAGCACAGGAACCTAAGAGTGACTTCCTCCTCTAATAACTCCTCCAGTGCTGTCTCCCAGGGAACCCCTTTGTATTCAATTAGCTAATGTGTGCCTAGCACTTTGAAAATATAGAGTGCCATAGAATTGCTAAGTGTTGTTATTTAACAGCACATATTTAGTGGTTGCAGCCTTGTAGTAGAAGTCAGAAAATCTACACTGTAATTGCCTGGTGTTGCTGCAGAATTTGCTGTGATTTGAGCAAAGCCTGGGGATTTCTCTTCTGTAAAAGTTCATTAATTTTGTCTGCAGACCTTCAGGGCCTACTTTTGCTGAGATCTCACAAAGCAGATTATTGACTTTTGGTGGGTGCTTTAAAAAACAGACTAAAAAGAGAGGGAAGAATTCAGGCAGCCAGGATTTGTCTACCTGAAATTCATTGGCATGAGTTTTGATGGTCTTCTCCGTGCCTTACCTCAGACTGCCCCGCTTGCTCTAAAGGAGCTGGACTGAGAGGGAGGACAAAGTGCTGGTCAACTATTGCAATTGTTCCAGTGTAGGGAGTGGAAAAAAGTCATTGGCAGTGGAGTAGGGTGTAATGAGGGAGATGCTGTTTGCACCCATCTCTTGGTTCTCACCCTCCTGTGTCCGCCAGGTACCTTGATCTTGCCTGAAAGCGCATGGTGAGAAAACTCTACTTGGGCAAGCAGACAAGGCTAGGACAGGGTGCACCAGGGCTTGGAGTCCCCCTTTAAACAGAATCTGCTGACAGGAGTGAGTTATTTTCCTAATGGCTCCTTGCTCTTAGTGCCTTGGAAAGCTGTCTCCTAGCCTGCCACAACCCAGCCAGCACTGCGGATAAGGAAGAGTAACTGCACGGGGAGAGGAGAGGTGGCTGTCAAACTATTCTGCGTAAGCACTGGGCCCACCAGCTCTGGCTAGCAGTCAAGGCAAGGTCAGGTGTGAACACCAGAGCTGTGCTCAGATGGTTTAAACCTTTTCCTAGCTTAGGCAGAAGTCAGCTTCAGTGGATCTCGGTGAGAAGTCCTTGGATCTGACACCAAATCCCTGTGCATCTGTGACAGAGCCATTCGCGGGTCCAAGTCTTGCTTCTCAAACAGGAACAGTATTTCTCTACCTCAGTCTGATCTTCGGGAAGCTAAATGCATTAACACCCTCACCCAAACACATGGTGAGAGAAGCCATCTGAGATCATGGCCAAGAGCAGGGTTTCCACCCCCTTTTTCCGCCTGGGCAGCGTCAGGGGCTCAGCCATCACTTGCCATCGGGAGGTCAGGGCAGGGGGTAGGACCAGGGCTGACAGAGGGGTGTCAAGCTCTGGAAATCAGCTGAGTGGTGAAGGCCTTGAATAGCAAATGAGTTTGTGTTTGCAAAACACGTGGGTTTGGAAATGTCAAGCGTGGTGAATGACCATGTAGGAAAGATAAAAAACAAATAGGGACAGAAGCTGAGCCGACAGCTACTGGACTATCTGGATGCCCTCACCCCTTTGCCCTCCATAGCAGGCTTGACCTTACCAAATCTCTCTTATCCCATTGCAAATGAAGCGTGTCCCCCAAGGATGGTTTATCTCCTCCTCATTGCATAGGCAGCTCATGGCTCATTTGCTTGTTTCTGACCTGGGTCTGCAGAACGCTCTTGTGTGCATCTGATGGAAAAACATTTAAGGGCAGAGGGTTGGAGCTGGAGCAGGGTGAAGGGACGGGGAGCAGTGCAAGAAAAGGGTCACATACAGGCCAGGCGATTGCAGAGGTGGATGCTTTATGAACATGACAGCAACAGAAACAGGGTTTTCTGCAGCTGGAGGCTTGCCTAGAAAGAGGTGATACAGAGAGCATTGGCTGTAGAAAAAGGCCAAAGCTTGCAGTGACTAGCCACTGCTAATGGGAGCTGGGAGAAAGCTGCTGTTAACATTTGAACCAGAGCAAATTGTTAACTCCAGGGGGGAGTGTGTCTGGATCTGCCTGCGGTTGCTTTGTCAGGCAGCGAGCCCTGGCAGCTGCCTCCATCCTTAGCAGGACAGGGAAACTGGGGTGATGAGGGTGGGAGACCCTCCCAAAAGCCCCACAGAGAGCCAAGCCAGGGGCTGGGGCCAACCCCATCACTCAGCCAGCCCAAGCAGACCCATTGGTTCAGCCTTGCGACTGCTGCGTGACTGGGGCAAATTGCACCTCTGCCTCCATTTCCCCCATGTGAAGCAAGACCAGCAGGGCTCATTCCATCACTCACTAACTGCAAAGTTAGGAAGTAGAGACCTGCCAGGTCCTGAGAAACCTCAAAAGCTTGGAAGTGTTTTCAGGGGAGAAAAGGCATAATGAATAAAGGCGCTAATTTCAGCTGCCTTGAGATTAGGGCAGTCTGTCCCGAGACAGAAGCCTTGCACTGCATGGCTCTTTTAGTACATAACATCTCATTTTCCTTCTGCACATAAGAAAGCCAAGAGGGCAGTTGGGCAGTTGCTCACATTGTGCCCTGCGCAATTTGCCTCCCAGCTCTGGCTGGGGGGAGATAGCGTTCTGCAGGGACTCAACATATCTCCTGCTGCTCTGCTTGCATCCAGGATCTCCCTGGCCCAGGTCCTCATTAGCCATCTGCCCTCGTTGTGCGGGTTGACAGGATGCTGTGGGTGAATGGATAACCTGTCAGGAAAGCAGGAGGATAATATCATTCAAATGAATCAATAGTTCACAGGCAATTTCATGTTACCTAATGTTAATGTGGTTGTGTCCAAAATGCACTTAATCCTGTGCCTGATCACACTCTCATGGGAGTTTGCTGTGCTCGAACAGTCTTGTAACTCCATGTTTCAGAGATTTACAGACATTGTTCCTACGTGCACACAGACACAGGAAAGAGAAAAAAATTACTTGACTTGCTGAAATCTTATAGCCCACAGAGCCAAAAGACATTCGTATTGGTGATGGAAGAGAATGGGTATCCAGCAGCTTCTGAAAGAATTGCTCCCACCTTCTCACTCCATTTTAGCAATTAGCAGAAGAGAAATTAGTGGGGAAGGCACCATTATTTCCTCTTAATAGGATGAGGAGGGCTGGACTCTTCTTCAGGAAATGGGCTCTGTCGTGTAACTGCCTCTTTTGGTGTGAGTAGCAAAGCAGAGCTCTGCCTTTGTGCTTTCTTGGTAGGTTTTTTTTTTTAATAGCCATTTTTATACATCTTGTCACTTTGCTCTTCAGAAATGCATGAGGATTGTCCCCACGCCGAAGCTCACAGTCAAAGCACCTTCCACAGGGCATTAGGATGTCCCATGAGTGGTATCTCTTCCTGGCACCTGATGGCAGGAGAAGGAGCTGTGTGCTCGGGACTTCTCACAACGGAGCTGACCTTCTTGGGCCAGTTAGAGGGGGTTACTGGTTTAACCTGAAAATGTCATCCACTCCCTGCCTCTTCTGTAACCTCTGCCAGCGGGTGGATTTCAGCCCCAGCTTGGAGGTGCTGGATTTCACATGCAGGTTCCCATAGCTGCGCAGTCCCATCTTCCCGTTAAGGATATCGAGTAGGTTTTGAAGCTTTCGGTCTGTTTTCTTCCCTAATCCCATTTTCTCTTTCGGGCTCTTTCAGGAGTTTTCCCTCCAGCGCCTGGACAGCCTGCTGGATGACCGAGTCAACATCCTGGGATTTTCCATCTTCAACCAGTCTCATGCTTTCTTCCAAGAGTTTGTCCAAAGCCTCAACCAGTCCTGGCAGGAGAACTGTGACCACGCTCCTTTTACTGGGCCAGCAGTAAGTAAAATTCATTCAGCCCTGGCCCACAGCCTCCCTGAGCTGGAAGCTGCTATAGACCCTCAGGAAAACCTTGTGGAAAGAGCTGTGGGCTGGTTCTGAGCAGATACTGGCAACACACTGTGTGAAGACCTTGCTCAGATAGAAACTCTGATCTCAAATGTATAAGTACACGGTCTCGACTAATTACTTAGTCCAGGTAACTCCTGCACTAAAGAGCTCAGGCGCATCACCAGGCTGCTGTCCTGCTGCTGTCCCAACAGTTGTTGGTCCTGGGGAGAATGGTGGCCCAGGAATGGGAAGGGTAAGCCAGACAAAGCACCTTTAGTTAAGTAGGTAGGAGAGGAATTGGGGTGTCAGGCTGTGACGTACAGGGGAGCCTTCTGATCTGGAGAGTACTAAAGCAATCCTGCGGTTGCCCAAGGGGTCCTTGAGGAGCCACGTGAGTGTAGAGCTTTAGAGAGCTTGTCTGTGCTTGAATGGCTGCACAGCCTTAAATTCAAGCCTAATCTTAATTTGAATTATATGTGAGCGCAGGGGATGCTGCAGCCCTGATTCAGTGTCTCCCTGGTGAAGTTTGTCCCTGTGCATTTTACCTCTAGGAAAACTGCTTGTGGAAGAAGGAGTTGGAATGCAAATGGCATAGGAAGGGCTGGCCTTAGGCAGCCCAAGGGGCTGTGTTACTTTGCATGTTCCAACATCTCCCTGATGAGTGTGCAGATCAGCACCGAAATCTTCCCTAGGGACTCTGTAACCAGGAAGGTTTGCAGAGCAGATTTGCCAAATCAGGGATGCAGGAGGCCACGGCTGGGGGAGGAGAGAGAGAGAAAATGCCATCAGTGGAACTCTTTGCATCATTTTTAATGAACTCGGTCCCTTTGACAAGGCGAGGCAGCTGTGTACTGCTGAAAACCTCCTTATTATCACTACAAAGTGATAATAAGCAGGCAAAATAAGGAGCTTTCTTCCTTTGTGTCCACATCCTGTTGGGTTGACATGGAGCTCAGGCCATGGTACGTGCCTAGGACCATCCTGCTCTCCCTCCTGCACGGAGGCAGCTGCTGTGAGCTTGCTGTCTGCCCTGCTAAATCTCTGTAGGATCACTACCAGGAAGCTTCCTATTTGGATGACAATTGCAAGGACTGTTTGGAGGCATTAAAAATAAATTTCCTTCTAACAGTGCAAACAGAAGACAGTAGAAACAGGAGTGTAGCAGGTGTGATGGAGAAATAACTGATCTCATTGCGCCTTCTTACTTGTGTTGTCTTGAACAACCAGCAAAATCTGTAGGTGGAAGGATGCAAGAGTATGTCTCATTGCAGTACTTTTTTTTTGAGAGAGAGTGAAAGAGCTCAGAGCTGAATGGAGCTGCTTGGTTTGTGAGCCTGAGCCTAAATCACCCATCAGTGGTGATCAGCCTAAAGCACCCAGTCAGCTGGAGGCTCCTTTCATTCATTCATAAAGCGTAATCAGCCATACAGCAGGCTTCCTCCCGGGAAAGGGACAGCATGGCTGGAGGGGAGGGGGCTCGGCCACACTGCATCACCCCGATCTAAACCACTCCAGCCCTGCTGGCATTAAGGGACCTGCCTGGGAGCTGCAGTGGCTTCCCAAGCACCTGCTGTGTGGCTGCTCCTGGCTCTGCTGGGTGGCTCTCTGTGTGCTCGGTGCCGGTCAGCTGCTCAGGAGGGATTGTTATTCTTGGTGTACAAATGGGAAATTGAGGCATGGAGGGGAATTGACTTTTCCCATTATATCAGAGTCAGGGAACCTAAAGCATGATTGAAGATGAGCTCAGTTTTCTCAAACCCTAGCGTAGAGTCCTAACCGAAAGATGATTTCTTTCTGATGATGCAAAGGTTCACTCAGTGTTCGTAGCAAGGCTCCCACCACCAATATGCCATGTCCCGGGTGATGAGAAAAGGGTCTTGCCCCAGGTGGTGAAGGTGCAGAGTAGAGGTGAAGTGAAATATTCCCAGGCAAGACACGTGTTTTCTTTCCTGTGTCTGTGAGGGAAATCCAGTAGTACTTTGCTGTGTGTTGTCTCTGCCGGTGGAAATCTGGCAGGTCTCATCTCTCAGAGAGCATCTGTCTGTGTAAGGACTGTGTGAGGACTTCCCCTTTTAGTCCTGGGAAGCAGTGAGCTCATGGGACAGCTCATACTAAAAACAGAAGAGGAAGCTCAACAGCTGGAAGTGGCAGGAGGGAGGTTTCCTGTGAGCTGCAAAATCCCAGGGCTTTCTTGCTAGAGCTGAGAAAGCGGCTGAAGGAGGAGGAGGGAGCTGCTTGCTCTAATGCCATTCTCATTAATCACATTGCAAAGAAAGGAAATCAGAGAAAATCATTCAAATTACAGATGGCTAGATTAGGTAATTAGAATTTAGGCTAAAACAGATGTTTGTAATTAAGTGTTTATGTCATTGAATAAAATCCAGATTGTAAAGTCTATTTCACGGGATTTTAATGGTTTTAATTCTCCGTGTTATGTTTGGGGGCAAAGATACAGATGATAATATTTTAGAAAGAGAAGAGAGAACACAAGGCAAAACCCAGACTAGCCAAACCTGTTCGTGATTCCCTGGAGATCAGTTTACCTTTAAACATGGCCTTTATGGGGGAGATTTCCATCAATTAAAAAAACAAAGTGGGATCTTCTACCTAACCATGCTTAACCTGCTGGTAGTTTCTAGAGGGGCAGATCTGGTGCTGGGAGGAAGGTGTGCTGCAGCCAGCATGAGCTGTAGTGGACCCGGGGGAGAGCTCAGGCACCGTCCCTGCTCTCAAGGCACAGGGCATCTGATAGCATTGTTTGTCTTAAAGACACTGGTGGGAATGGTCCTGCCAGCTGATGTGTGCAAGGGCTGGAGATTGCTTTCTTGCCCCTTTCTAGTTGGTGGAGGGCTTTGTGTCACGCTTGTACCCTGCAACATCTCCTCGGTTCTCGGGCACGGCCTCTCCTCGTGCAGCTGACTGGCGTGCCAAGGGGAACGGAGCAGAGAGCCCATCTGCCTGGCCCGCCATCTGCTCCCTTTCCTTGCTCTGGTGAGGCATCCCTCAAGTGGCAGTTTTTATTAGCAACCTTCATTGTCAAGCATTAGGCTTTAGGGACAGTGGGAAGTCCCCAGAGCCCCATGAACCTGCGAGTGGAGCACCACTGCCGAGCTTACCAAATCTTCCACGTGCAGCCTGTCACAGAGCTCTTAGATTGCAGAGACGGTACAAAAACAACAGGGATCCGCACAAATCAGATGATGCAGGCAAGGAAGAGAATCAATTTGTTAACAGGGAAATTGGCTTTTTTTGCGACGGAGTGACAAAGCTGCGGTTTAAAATGAGAACATAAAAGCGGTGAGAGATTTTTATAGGCGACACGAGGAAAGTCGAGGCAACGTAGTCGAGAGCAGAGGCAGATCCCCCTTGCTGAACCTGCTAGAGGAAGGAAAAAAGGTGCTGCCTGTCTCCACTCCTCTGCAGAAGGTTGTGGCTCCAAGGCACGAGAGACCCTGTGGCTGCTCTGCATCGCTTCCAGTGCAAAGTCAAGCAGGCTCCCCACACCAGCTTAGGTGAGCCTGCGGGGCAGGGGAGTGGATGTTGTGATTCTTTTTTTTTTTTTTTCCCTTGGAAAAAAGGAAAGAGGTGCACTGGGGGCACGGGAAAGATTCCCTGTTCCTTACCAACAGGACTCGATCCTGTGTATCACAAGCCCCTCTCTAATCTCTGAATTGCTTAAAATCATAAGGGGGCTGCCAGAAATCCTAACAAATTGTTCAAGGCTAAGGAGTAAAATATTCCAATCAATAATGTCAAATGCTTCACTAAGATCTACAAGTCTCTTGCTCACCAGCTAATAAGAGATCATTAACTGCTCAGGGAAAATGGAAATGGAAACCCAACAGAAGGCAATTAAAAATGCTGGGCCAATATTCCAATTTGGTATGAGGTGGTGAAACTTGGGGGTCACGGGGGTTGCCTTTGCTCTCATAACAGTTTTGGTTGGCCAATAGGTATTAATATAGTTGCTGATTCAGGAAAACAATTGCTAATTGTCTATGGTATCCTGTAACCTTAATGGGATTCCGTCCGCAATCAAAATTAAGTATATGCTAAAGAGCTTCGTAGAACAGGGGCTAGGACAGGGTAAAGAGGTCCTGTTAGGAAAACAACTTGGACTGAAGGTAGGGAGGCTATATCAGGTCCTTTAAGTAGCTCTGGAAAACGCTTCTCAGGAGGGGAATGTTTAGGTCAGATGTGGATACTAAGCAAAAAAAGCTTATCAGACTGACCCCTGAACTGAAGCGGTGCAGGAGAGATGCTTGCTGCCATTGCTAAGGGACCTCTAGCTGAGGCAAGATAGGAAACAGGGTACCCAGTTCCTGTTCCCACTCTGCCACCAATTCCTTGTGTGTCCTCAGGTGGCTCAGCTCCCTTGGTGTTACACTTGACCTCCTGCAAAAAAGCTGTAATAAAACTTCATAGCTCTGGAGCCAGTCAATCATTATTAGCAGAAAGCTCTCAACATATATGACCAAAGGTGCTGCCTGTTGCATGGGAGACAGATCAGATGCAAGACTGACAGATGCCAGTCAGGCTGCTCAGTGCTCGCTGGAAAGTCCCTGGATGCCATTTGTGTAAAACAGATTAAACTGGTATGTGCAGGAGGAATGTGGTAGAGCAAATGTAAGTCTGTACCAGGGCTAGAAAAGTGAGAGGTTACTGGTTCCATTAGAGCAGGGGTTTGGGGTTTTGGTAGCATTAGGCTGGAACTGTGCCTTTTAACTCCTGCCAGCTTGTACGTTTTAAGGTTTTTGTGCTGCTTGTTAAGTGCCTGATCCCGGGCCACTGTGGTCAATGAGGTCTCACCGCTGATCTGAGTAAGATCAAGCAGGGTTAAGTCTGGCTCACTCTGTTCAAATTAGTAACGCAGCTGAAGCCAAAGGTTTGTTGGGATGATTGAACTGGGCAAGATTGTCCCCGCAGGGCCACTGAAGAAGTGAGTAAAGCTAATCAGGCTTCGGGAGGAGCAGAGGATGCAGATACCACTGAAGTGCCATCAGTCACAAACAGGGTAAGGTGGGGAAAGAGCATCAGGCTCGAGACTGAACCTATTGCCAGGAGGTGGAATGGTAAGAGGATGCTCTGAGAAGTAGCCATGAGGAAAATGTAGCCTTGATAGCAATGAGCTGCAGCGGCTTAATTCCAGCAAATCAGGAGGTGACAATAATTAAAAGTGAAATCTTAGTCACAACAGTGAACACGAGAGCACAAATGGCTGATTTTTAACTAGATCAAAAACATCAAAATGATTGTGCATGGGTGAAAAAGCATGGTTTGTGAGGCTTGATGGGCAAAGAAACCTTATTAAAGGCAAACAAAGCAAAGATGGAAAGGAGAGGGGACAAGCTCTGTGATTCTGGACATTGCTTCAGCAATGCCATTACAGAGCAGATGACTTTCAGCAGGAGACTGGAGGTTGTAGCAAGGGACTTGATGGTCTCTCTGGGGTCTGAAAGCCAGGACTCAGTTGTGGGAGATGCAAATCTAGCCAAACCTCATTTCTTGGGGCTCTGCCTTTCAAAGCAGTGGTCAGGAGATAGTGTCTAGTGAAGGCTGAAGCAGCACAGTCATCTTTCTTTCTGTGGGTGCAGGTAACAGGATCTTGATTCTGTCCAGCTGCCTATTTTAAGACCTTCACAAATCCAATGCTCTGAGGAGTGTTCCCCCTGGGCCAGCAGATTGATCAGAAATCCCCAAAGCACCAAAAGCCCCACACCTTGATTAGAAAGGATTAGTTACTGCAGGAAACAGAGATGGAAAAGCGAGCAAGAAGAGAAATGTAGCAGACTGGGAGTGGAACTGGGGCTGGCAAAGGGATTACGCTTGCCCCGGTGATGCCTACACGGGTACAGCAGTTCAGGGATAGTGTTGCTTTTGTCTCCCTGCCCTCAGATGGGTGCAGATGGGGTGCAGGGTGTTGCTGGAGCAGAATGGTAGGCAAACAGGGTTTGTTATCTGCACGCAGGCGACCAAGGATTTTGCTCCTTCCTGAGCCCAGCTGAGGTTGTGGATGGAGCACTCTCCTGCTTGCTGCAAGGTTCTGAAGGTGCAGAAGGAGGTTTAATTTTTCTCTTCCCATCTCAATGCTTTTTTTTTCTTCCCTTTTCCCACAGCTGTCTTCTGCCCTGCTGTTCGATGCTGTGTATGCTGTGGTGACTGCCGTGCAGGAGCTGAACCGGAGCCAGGAGATCGGTGTGAAGCCCCTGTCCTGTGGCTCTGCCCAGATCTGGCAGCACGGCACCAGCCTGATGAACTACCTGAGAATGGTGAGAAGGGACTGAAGCTTGCTGGTGTGTTCCGAGGTACTGCTCGTAGCTGCCAGAAGCAAAAGATGTGTATGTATGTGCTGGTGCTGGCACAGTTCTCAAGCACAGTGTCGGTCTGTTTGAAGGTAGTACTGGGAATGAAAAGAGAGGAGATCTGAGGGCTGGTTTGTCACTGGCCTTGGAACAACATGAAACTCAGGTTTTTTCAGGCATTGCTTGCAGAACAACTGGAATTCAATGAATTCTTTTTTAAAGTATGAATGTTTCTAAGTTATTTGAGCTCTGTTTTCAGTGAACTTGAGTTTTGATAGAAGGTCATGCAGCACAATTGCTTAGAGCTCAATGGCAAGATGTGAGTTTGCCTATAAAGGGGTTCGGGCTCCTTTGAACCCAAAAGTCTGGTTGCTGGAACCAGTTGAGCCTAGTTCTGGCACGAGAACAGACCCTGAAATTTCAGCCTTGTGAAATAGCTGGAGTTTGTCAATGTGATTCGTGAGAACTGAGCTTGACCGTGCAGAAGGAGCATGTTTTCTCTTTGGGGTGCAACTGAAATGTCATGAAACTTTTTTTTTTTTTTTTTCTTCCCCTCAAAGGAAGGCTCAGCTAAACTTGAACCTTCTACTACTTTGGTCCATGAATGTGAACCCTGCTTTAGATCTCACTCTTAGCCAAAGCCAAGAAAATCCTTCAGCTTCCCTTGGCTCTGGTATTAGGAGGCCCAGTAGCTTGCCTTTGTTACTGAAGAGGTGCTCCAGCAGCAAGTGAGCAGTGCTTAATCTGCACAGTGAGGCTAGACACTCATCCTGGCTCCATTGCAACGTGCTCCTGTGTTAAACACCAGCCTCGGTGTCCCTCGGTTTGGATTGAGAGATGAGGATTGCATTGCTGTGCTTGGTTGGCAGGAGGGTGGCCGGCATGTGGGCAAGCGGCTCCCACCACCCTGCTCTGCTGTGGGTGGTGGGATGAGCCGCCTCGATGGGCGCTGTAACTCATTCTCTCTTGGACAGGTAGAATTGGAAGGTCTCACCGGCCACATCGAATTCAACAGCAAAGGCCAGCGATCCAACTACGCCCTGAAGATCCTGCAGCACACGCGCAGCGGCTTCCGGCAGGTGAGAGCTCTGCTCGCGCTCCAGGCGCTGCTGTTCTTGACCTCACCTACTCAGAATTATTTGGATGGGGAAAAATGGGAGAATTTCCTGTAAAACGGGGGGGAAAAAAAAAACAAAAAACCAAAAAAGGTACTAGGAACCTTTCCAAACAACTGCTTCTGAGAGGGAAAGCAAAGGGGGCAGTCTCATGTCAGGAGCTCTCTACTGTCTCTCCAGCGTAGTATGTGGATGTGAGGAATAATTTACCTCTTGGTTTATGGTGTGTGCTCCTCCGTGATGGGTTTGCTCAGCTCAGACACTCATTTGCTTTTTATCTCGATGTTTGCAGGTTCCTCATAGCATCGGTTCTTTTTCTGCTTGTTACCCTCTTTCTGTCCAAGGGATATTTTCTGGCTTTAGCTGAGGTTAAGGATAACCATTTCAGGCCACAGATATCAAACTGTTCAGATTGTGACACAAGCCCATGGAATTAGGGTTTTGCTAGTAAATCCAAACCTCATTTGGGCGGGGGGGAATAGAAGTCCCCGAAAAAGGGTTTTCATCTGTCTTATTTTCCTGCTGACAGCTCCACACCTGCCCTTTTCTCAGAGATTGCCACGTCTCCTAGATGCCGTCGGAGAACAAAAGCTATTGTATCTTACCCCACACTGACAGAGCATTCTGGCATTAGGAGATCTCTCCTGGTCTGGCAGCCGTGAATTTTAGCCTTGGCAAGGATGTTGCCTGCCAGTTCTTACCTGTCAACTGACAGCTCAGCTTTGAATGCTGCCTTTAGCTGAGGGAGCGGGGGATCAGGATGGCATTTTCCCCACGGTAAGATCTTTCATGGCACCAGTGCCCTTTTAATCATTTCCCAAACCCATCATACTTTGAGCAGAAGTGACAGATCCAAGCCCATCTGCATTAATAAGAGCACGCATTCAGCTGGAGCAAAGGAAGCAAATGCTGTAAACCTCACTATGACAGCTATAGTTTTGCTGTGTTTAAATGTGGCAGGGAGTTCACATTAAACACCCAGGTCCTCTTCTTCCAGAGCTCCACAGGGAGCTCTGACTGCAGCCTAATCTGCCCTGAGACAAAAGTCTCAGCTCTTCTCTGCAAACCTGGTCTGACAGGAGAAAACCTTTTCTGACCTGTTGCAACCACTTGGTAAATAAGCAGCTTCGTGTTTCAGAGGTACCTAGGAAAGCTGTGCTGGGATTAAGCCTCTCAAATTTTCCATCAGAGTGCAGTGGTGATAAATCACTTCCAGTCACAATAACAAGATGCTGGAAGGTTGGGGCAGTCCCTCAGTGTGTGCAGCTGCCTGCTGGAGAGCCTTTGGAGGCTGCAAGCCCTCTCCTGTCAGAAGCCCACCAGGGAGGACTCAGTCTTCATAAAACTGGTCGGTATGCCTGCGGCAGCCTTTCCACCGTCTGCTCTCGCCCTCTCAGGGGTCTTGCCTGAGTGGCAGCAATGCCCTGAGGGGTGTTATGGCCCCTCACAGGCTCCACGAGTTGGTCGTGATGTGCCTGGCTGGGAAGGGCATCCCCGGACAGAGCTGTGAAAGCTGGGCAGGATCCTGCCCGCTCCTGCTTGCCCTGCTCAGTTGCTGCAAAGGGAAGCCAAAGGCCACTCTGCTGTGATATAGATGCTTATTTTCTTCTTGCCAGCACAGTGAGAATATAATAAAAATCTCATAATAAAAATGACTAAATAAATAATTAGAAGTCATTTAATTAAACCTAACGTGAGGAGATGGGGTAAGGAACAGACACTGGCTTCCTGAAGCCAGCCTTGTTCCCATGGGTTGTATTAACTGATTTGCTCAAGCTCTTATTTGAAACACTTCTATTCCCTCCTTAGTTTTAATGAAGCTCACGCTCTCTGCACATTTCTCTTTCTCTCTTTCCCTCTCTGTCTTTCCCTCTCCCCCTCTCTCTCCTTCCATCTATCGAAGCCACAGGGACTTCCAGCTCATCAGCTTTGATAGAGTCTTCAGAGAATTTTGAAGCTGATCCAGCCAGCAAACAAATTAGAGACCCTTAGACTTTCTAACTTGCTGTTGCTTTTGGGCAAGGAGAGATGGGGCTTTTTGACATCCAATTTTTAATACATTTATGTAACACACCAAACGTGTCTTTTCCTGATTTAGCTTAACTAGTGGAAATTTATCCCCAGCCATATGAGAGCTGCTCTCTGTTCACAGGATGTGCAATAAAGCACAGACTCATTAATGTGTTGGTGATCCATAGATCTGACAAGGGCTGAGTTTGTAAATGTCATCTTTTTATTTTTTCCCCTTTCTTTGCCCCTTTGAAAAACATTGCAGCACGCCCCTCCGGTTTCAGCAGAGTGATTTCAGTAGACCAAGAGCTCAGGTTTGGCAGCTTAACGGGAGAAGGGAATGAAGAAGGGCCCAAGGGAGGACAAGTGTGCAGAGGAGAGGCAGCAGAAGCTGCTATCGGAGCTGGAGCCTCTGCCATGGGCATGTTGTCCCCAGCTCTGCCTGTGACCTCTTGCTCTAGCCCGGTTCTAGGTGCAGCCGGTTACTTGCTGTTTAGCTAAAGGCTCTGCCAGTGCCCTGAGAGAGAGCAGTGCAAGTGACAGGGGTGTCTAATTGGTATGTTGATGAGATACAGAGAAATTATCAGCTGATAGCTCTGAGACCCTCCACAATCCCTACTCCATCAAACCTTTTTAACTTAGAAGCAGCTAATCAATCTCGATGGGACTTGTTCCTCTTTAGCTGTTACCCTCAGCGAGAGTTCAGGGACTGGTCCTGCCAAGAGCTGAATGTCTGTTGCCCCCCAGGGCCTGGAAAACTGTGCATATCACCAACGAGTCCTGCCTGGGCTATGCCAGGTGTCAATCATGTCATCTGAAGGGAGGAAGGGAATCATGGGGGTCTCCGCTTGGCCTCGGGGTGGGTTCTGTGCGTGTCTCCTGACCGTACAGGTTTTCAGAGGTGCTTTCTGTGTCCCGTGCTAACTTCTGTGGAGGAAGCTTTTGCCTGCTTGCCTTTCTGGTGTCAGTCTCTCAGCAGTGTCCTGCAGGAGTTCCAGCCGCGTGACAGACCTGCCCAGGGTCCTCTGAGGGCTTTCCTTCATTTGATTGTTTTATTCTCCCCCTTTTGGGCCAACAAAGGCACCATGTTCCAAGTACCTACTTAATTGTATCTCGTCCTGGCACCGTGTCTTTCCCGTTAGTGCTGACAAGGCTCTCCAAACACACTTGATGAGAGATGATAGCATTTTGCACTCCTTCCTTTTTCTGGGGACAGGAAGGAGAGGTGACAAGTGCAAGCTGTAGGACGGTGCTTGCTAATCGGAGCCTGGTGGGTATCCTGTTTTTGTTGCAGTGCTGGTCCCCTGCCTGTTTTAAGACACCCATATGCAAGGCTGGCTTTACCTTCATTTTTACCTGGGGAATGGGGATGGTGAGTACCCGTGGTGCCTCTGAAGCTTATGAAGAGGTCTTGCTACGTCTTCTTTCCCTGCCATGAGGTGCCACTCAGGTCCAAGGGGCACTGAGCAGAAGACTTCATTAAAATCATTAGTTTGAGTGGTGTTTTGTCATCTCATGCCACAAGGAGCTTGAAAGCCCAGGCATCGTTAACATGGCTGCGTCTGAACAGAGGAGCTGAAGGGTTGAAGGAGCCAGCCGAGAATGCCCCACTTGCAGCACATTAGCCACTGGTGATTTTCTGCAGAGAGGAGAAATCTTTAAGTGTCACCGATCCAAATAACGCCTTTTGCAGGACAGCTGATTTGAGGGACCTTGGCTGCCCGTGGGGATGGAGCAGTGTCACAAGCGATGGCACTTCCTTGCTTATTCAAGGCTCTCTGGGCTGGTTGGCAGTGAAGCTGTGAGTTTGTTCCCCGCCTGTAGTGAGGAGGTGTGACAAGGCAGACCTTCTGCCTCCAGACACTTGCTGGCAGTGCAGACAGGATGGGCAGAGGGCTGAGCACTGGGAGGCACTGGGAGGTGCGCGGATGATGCTGCGGGGGCCTGCAGTGGGACCACGCAGCCTGAGGACAGGGAGAGAACTCTCTCCATCCAGGCCATGGGCTGTTAGCTGTCACCAGGTTGTATAAATCCCTCCCGCAAAGGTGTCGAGCTCCAGCTTGCAGCCAGGTGGTTGTGATGCCCTTGCTGCTCTTCTGGTAAAGGTATGACATCACTTAAGCTCCTCTGATCATAAGAAACCCTCTTCTAATTTTTAGCATGTTTATTTCTGGCTGGTTTATATCTATTTATTTTTGTGCCAATGCAATCATTTTAGCTTCAAAAGCTGTTCTACCTCTTTGCCGTGGACCTCCTCCACCTGGTGTATTTATACAGACCAATCACATCCACTACTAAAAAATCCCAAGTCCTAAGAACTCTTTACGTCCTAGTCCAGAGCCTTAACAACAGGATCATCTTATCCATGTCCGTGTAGACCATTTCATTGTTTCCTAAGACGTTTTGCAGATTAATATGTTTTCTGTTTTTCAGAGGCTCTTTATAACGTAGATAGAGATGATTAAAATCACCTTGACATCCATCTTGCAAGAGGGAGAGATCTTACCATCCCAGACATCCTCTGACACATTACACTTCAGAAACAGCGAGCAGCGTGAGGAGTCAATTAGTGGCGTTATCACGCTGCGAGGGGGACAGTGGTGAGCTGAAACCAGCCAGGATGGGGTGGAAGTACCCCCCAGCACATGCGAGTGTTTGGCTTTGGTGCTGTGTTAAAACCAAGGTCAAACCCACTGCGCTGTCAGAGGAGGAGGCAGTCAATTAGTCTCAGTATGCCAGCAGGGGAGGGACAAATTTGAGAACAGTGAGGGCTGTTAAAATTAAAGTTAATCTGTCACTAATCTCTGGTTGTGAAATTGGGGGGGGGGCGGGGGTTGGCATTTGGGCAATGTTTATGACTGATCACTCGTTCAGAGAGGCAATTGCTGCAGAGGGTCTGGTGTTGAGCTATCACAGCAAGAGGCAAGGCAGGCACCTTTGTGGGGAGTTGGGGAACGCAGCGGGATAAATCCAGCCCGTGGCACTGGCGCAGACCCAGCACAGGCCAGCTAAAGCTCCACTTCTAAGCCTCCTTGTCCATGGGAAATCTCCCAGTTTGGGACTGTTGGGAGGAGTCCTGCACTACAGTGCCACTGTGACATGATGTGCTTGATGGTCATTAAGCCACAACAGTCAAGAAAAGGGGATGCTCAAGATCTGCTTCAGCCTGCTCTGAGACTCCATCACTGTGCCTCCATCTCCCCATCTGTCGGGTGAGGCTGATAACCCCCCAGTGCCCCCTCTGCTGGTGGGGAGCCTCCGGGACTTCATGCTTCCAACACATTCAGAGGTCCTTGCCACGACAGGTGCTTTTAGCAGAATCTTCGTTGTGTTACCTGCGGACTAAACAAGACCCCGCTGCACCCCAGGACTCAGCTGGCCCTGCCTGCACTGCTGCAGAACCCTCGACTCCAGCTGGGGAGGACAGCAGATGTGCTTGGGACTGTCCTTTGCTTCCCCTGCCTGCTTTCCTTCTGCAGAACCCTTGAGTGTTCACTGTCCTGTTTGCACTTCCCCCTGCTCCTTGGGCCCAGGGATGAGGAGGCTGGATCTGGGACTCCTCGCAGATGGCCCCTTTTATGACAGCCTGTCAGTCACTTGGACCAGATTTACACCAGGAGAAGAAAGAACTTGGCCCCTTCCTCGCCATCCGGAGCCATTCAGCCTGCCAAGAGCGTAGCAGTGTGGCTGCAGTTTCAGGTTGTGTCCTCAAGCCATCAATCATGCCAGAGGCAAAGCACTGCCAAGAAGACCACTGAGTGCACAGAGTCAGTCCTGGGTGGTGTAAATCAGCTTGCCTCCCGTTCACTTCCATGGCAGTGCACCCGCCTGGCCCGTAGCTCTGTGTTGCCTTCCACCCACCTCTTTGAACATAACAAGATTACTCTTTGACAGAAGAGGAATCGATTTGTTCCTACCACCCTGACAACCGTGGCACAGCGAGAGGATAACCTGCCTTACACCAACAGGGCCCAAGATGGCTCACATCAGCATGAGGGAACCGGGAACAGGTTTGCTCTGGCATCGTGGCTATGGAGGAGCAGTAAGACACCCCTGGAGGGTGGGGTCACCCGCAACCTCTTAGGGCCACAGCAGCTTGCTTCAGTGGTGTCAGAGGACTTAGGCTGCGGGCAGCAATCCAGCACGCAGAGGGCTGGGACCTGGCAGGGCAGAGAGGCTTTGGGGGAGAAAAAGGAGAGACAGAAGGGGTCCTGGAGGGGGCTGACCTCCCTCAGCCGCTGTCTATCCAGGAGAAAATCCAGAGGCTCTTTTAGGGAGCACAAAAGAATGAGAAAATAATTTGCATGCTCTCAACTGAGCTGCTGGAGGTGCTGATCTCCCTGCCCAGAGCTCTGAAGGAGGGAGATTAGGCTCTTGAAGTTAAAATTAGATTTTGTTGAATATTCCTCCCCCTGGCTGAAGGCAGCAGCTGGTTGCTTTACATCACAGCTGAGTCATGATGTCATCCCAAGCACTGGGGGACTGGTCCCCACCGCCAGTGGTGGGAATTGGGCTTACTGCAGTGACACTGATGCTTGGATGGGCGAATTAGGCTGTCCATGGAGCTGTTCGGGTGTGATGACCCAGGATCAAAGGGTTTGGAGGTACTTAATCATAATAGTTGGCACCCATTATGGCAGGTAGAGGAGGTGAATCATTAGTGCAGCATGGCTGAGAACGTGACTTCTTTCCACCACCTGCTGCCAAGGTGGAACTGCTGGTCAGGGCTGGAAGGCATCTGCCCCACGTCAGCACTGCTGCTCCGGGATGGCAGCAGGAGCTGCGGTGCTGTGACACTCCCCGTGAAGTGGCTTTTTTCTCTGAGGAACTCACAGTGCCTGTGCCAGCCTTTAACTCGTGCCAGTGGCGCTCACAGGAGGACAGCGGGAGGTTTTGCTTCCTGGGCAGGAGAAACCTGTGTTCAAAGTTACAGAGACAGTTTGAGGCAGGAACCGAATCTCCCCATTTCTGGGCTTTCACTGGGAAATCAGGAGACTCCAGCACTTCCTGAAGTCCTTCTAAGCTTCATCGGAAACACACAGCGCCCGTGGGAAGAGCTCAGCATCCCCAGACCCAGGCGTAGTGCTGACCCTGCGGTGCCCACCACGTGCAGGGACGGGTTTTTGACGTCGTGCAGGCAGGGATGTGCTGGGGCCGTGCACCAGTGGGTTAATCTCACTGCTGGCCCGTTGTGGGGGTGTATTGTAGAGGTAATGGAGCGTTGATAAACATCTCTTCCAGGGCCAGCTTGATGGTTGTCAGTCACCGGAGCCATATGGCAGGGTGCGTACAGTAATTTGCCCTGTAAATTCCCTTATTGTGCTGTTTATCTCTCCAGATCGGCCACTGGCACGTTTCTGAAGGACTCAGCATGGACAACAGAATCTTCTCCTCCAACATATCAGACAGTCTGTTCAACACCACGCTCATTGTCACCACCATCCTGGTAAGTGAGGGGGTCACCTACAGTTCCCATTAGCTCTTTGCTAGCCCAACGCTTAGGGATATCAATCAGCTAGAATATTATTCCCTCCTCCTACCCCCCTTGCCCCCCAGCATGCAGCATTGCACACTGATTTCATAAAGAACAGACAATCAAATCTCTAATTACAGCACTGAGGACAATTCATGACAGTGTAATTAAACTCGAGTTGATGTTTCATATGGAAATGATATTTGATGAATTCGGAAGCAGCTGGGGAGAGGGCTGGGATGGGGATAAGTTACCGTTTCACATTCATCTCTGAATGATGTTCTTGCTTTGCGTACAGCTGGTAAGTCGAGGGGACAGTTGTCCCTTCTACCCATAAAATTACTGGAATAGGCAAATATGGGTCCAACTTTTATACCCTGGTTGAGAGGAATATAGTGGGATGGGAGATTGTCCCAGGTGCCCTTTATATGAGCCTCTGGCATCCCGGCGGTGCCAGGGAGCCCACTGCCCTCTCAGCACCGTGCTGGTGGGACACCTCGGCTAAGATGGGAATGACAGCTGCCCAGTTTCAATGCAGGAAAACCCTTACTTAATGCTGAAGTGGAACCATCAGGAGCTGGAAGGCAATGACCGCTACGAGGGCTTCTGCGTGGACATGCTGAAGGAGCTGGCAGAGATCCTGCGTTTCAACTACAAGATCCACCTCGTTGGCGATGGTGTGTACGGAGTCCCTGAGGCAAACGGCACGTGGACAGGGATGGTCGGGGAGCTGATTGCTCGGGTAAGTAAATTAGCTGCTCTTTCTAACTCTGCTCTAGTGGGACTTGGCAATGAAAAGCCCTGATGCTTTATTAAGTGCTCCAGGATGATAAGGACAGATGGGGTTTTTAGTTCATTTGTGAGACTTTGACCAGAATATCTCCATTGAATGCGTTCTCCCAGTGGCAAATGTATTTGTTGTGTCGATGTGAGAGCGTGCAGTCAGAGCCGGAGTCAGGGCCCTGGGAGCTTTCAGGGGTGCTTACTTTGTTGGGAGGGAGGCCTGGACTCCAAGGTCCCTTTGTGAGAGCTCAATACAGAACAGATTATTTTTTTTCCCCAGCGCAAAAATTAATGAAAACTTGAAACAGGAAAATATGCTGGTTCTGGCAGGGGCTGGTAGAAGCTGTAGAAAACTTACAAAAGCACATTGTTTGGGAGGGAAGCAAGACTTACATACCTACCCATGGAAGTTCTGGCAGATTCATTTCAGCTCCTTGACTTTGAGCATTGTTTTTGGAGAGGAACATTTATTGTTTGCTTGAAGTGCGTGAATTGAGATTTTTTTTTATTTTATTTCTTTTTCCTCATGGCTCTGCACAGCAGCTAGACAGAGAGCTGAAAGCTTTGCTGGATTTGACAACACTCCTGTGTGTGTGCTCAGTCAGCCCGTCCCCACCACGCTGTGCTTTGTTTTCCTCCGCAGCTAAAGGTAGTCCTGCCCCAGGGATCCTGAAGCTTAAATACAGTTCATGAAATGCTCTGAGATCCTTAGTAAAATAGGCTTAGCCAAAGCTAACATTAAGATGGATGTTACTTAAACCAACGCTTCCTTGCTCGCTGATTTCTACCCTGCCTTGTTATTACTGAAGCACCTGTGAGAACCCAGCAGCAGTTTCTCAGCTGGTGGCAAATCCGCGGTGAGGTGTATTTATGATAATCCACGGCACTGTGTGAGAGAAGCCCCTGAGCTGCCCCATCCTTATCCTCACAACAGCGGTGCGTCCTCCTGCAAAGCGGAGGAACAAGGGCCTGAATCTGTCCCTTGTGGCTCCAGGAAAGGGTCTGGGGCTCCTGCTGCAGCTTTCCTCCTGGCTGCAGGAGATGAGCAAGCATCTCAAGTTGCCCACTGGCATCTGTCTGCTGCTTTCTTAGGTGGCAAAGGGGACCTGGTTGACACTCATCCTATCAGGCAGGACAACTCTCGGTCTAAAAGATTTGCTGAGGACCAGGGCACAATATGGACTGGAGATCCCTTCTGAACTAGCACCCTGTCTCCTGGGTTGCCCTTCCTCAGCAGAGCGATAGCTCTCCACACCAGCTGAGATCCCACCTCCGTTTGCTTCTTCTGAAGAGCCTTCTGTATAGTTGTTTGCAAATGCTCGGGGCTATTGGCATAGTGTTTATACGTCTCTCTCTCTCTGTATACACACACACACACACACACACACACACACAATTACAGTTCTGCATCGTTTCTTTTGGGAGGCAAGAAGGAAGGCACAGAGAGCAACTTGTGATCTATGCAAACAAAGGAAGGGAACAGCCATCAGATTTTTGGCCTACTAACCTTGGCAGTGCCTCTCCATTAAATAGGAGCTTCTAGAGGGTTGCTTTTCTTTAGTTGTAAGTGTTTTAGCTTCATCTTCGCATAGATACCATTTGTTTCGGCTGCAGCTCAAGCCTTATTTAGGAGGATTTTTGCTTCTGCTTCAGCAGGGCAGAGCTGTCAAGATCAAAAATCGGGGAAGAGAAAAAGCTTTCTTTGCTTTGTTCTTCCAGGCCCTTTAGAGTCTTTGTAATGGTTTCAGAGAGTTTTTGATCAGAGCCAGGGACTGGCACGTTGGATTGGGTCAGCCAGGGCAGGACTGACCGTGTGCGTGCTGTTGAGTTTGTTCAGGGCTACTTGGGATGTTGCTTTTTGGGGTCATTCACTGCCCAAAGTGTTCCTCTCCTCCCATGATGGTCAACCCCTGGCGGGGTTTGTCCTCATTTCCAGCCCCTTGTTCTTCTTCTATCCCACTTCAGGTCCACTCAAAGCAGAAGAGCCAGCAGATCCTGTGTCAGGTTCCCATGTTGCTCTCTCAGTGGGTTTATCCCTTGGGCACGATTCTCTGTTCAGCCTTTAGCAGAGGGAGGGCATCAGCTGGGACACAAATGTGTCACAGGAGTCAAAACTTCCCAAATGCCCCACAAAATAAAAGCTCTGTGCCAGTCTCTTTGTGCAGCGCTGTATTATCATAGGAAAGTGATTCCTCCTTGACCCTGATCAGCGGTCTGAAAGTAATGTTTCACTAAGGTGCACTTAGTGTTCAGGACCAGAAGGTCAGAAAATTATCCAGTTTCATGCAGTACCTTTCCAGTACTTCTATTTTTTTCCCCTCTGTAATCCCCCCATGGCACTGAATCTGCTCAGAGCAACTATAGACTATATGGGAAAAGTGTTTCATTTTATTGCTTCTAAATTGACCGGCTATTGATTTATTCTTAAGCGCTGAAAATTCTATTACAGCTAATTGTGCACTGTGATATGATTGAGAAGGATGCTGTATAAACATAAATTTGTTGTTGACCGAAATTCACCAGTACATATCTTATCGACCTGCTCACAAAACTAATTAAGAGCTAAGGGAGAGGGGGACCGTGGTGGCTTGGGGGGATTAGTGGAAGAGCTGTAGAGGCTCCTGTGTCTAGGTCAGCGGTGTGACTTGTCATCGGCTCAGGAAACCTGGACACTTCGTGAACGGCCGATGGAGATTTGGCTTGGGAAAAATCACTCGGAAGGACTTGAGCCCATTCTTTAGTGAAAGATGCCACAAACTCCGAAAACACCAAGCTAATTGGTCCCTCTGTGCACACAGGGCAGGGAGGCTGAACCCCCCACTCATTCCTTGAGTGAGCAGGGGAATAAAGCCGCTCTCCAGCCAGGGCAGATTTCCCCCATCAGCCTCGCCAGCCCTGGCACGGATGGCTGCAGCCTCCAGCAGCTCAGCCGACTCCGTACACGTGTGTTATCTGTAACAAGCAAACACGGGGGGACAGCAAATCTTCCTGCCTCCTAGTTTTTGGCATCAGACCCTTAGGGGGACCGTAGGGCTGGAAGAATTACATCTTGCTCCTTCCCACTGCAGCAGTGTCTGGCTCAGAGTCCCTGATGGTTGTCTGGTCTCCCCTCTCTTTCTCTCTCTCCAGCACATCCTGGAGCTGAAATGAATTCGCTAGTCTGATACAAGCCAACAAATGTATTTTCACGGCAAGGTGACAGCCTTCTCCTTGTCCTGCCGTGCCTGTGCTTGCTGTCGTGGTAGCATAGTGCCATGGTGGCTGTGCTCGGTGCCTGTACGTCGGCTCAGAGCAAGCCACTGGTGCTCAGCTCCCGTGCTCTTCCCTGAGGAAATGGGCTTGTGTCTGAGAGATCCCTCAGCAACAGTTTCTGAATTTACCCGTCTCAGGGATGCCCCCAGAGAATAGAGCTGAGCTAACAGGAGGTGGTGAGGTTTGTTTTTGCCAGGAAGCTTTGTTGGCAGGAAGCCGATGCTGCAGTTTTGCTAAAAGACCTCCCAGAAACCTCCTCCATGATGCAGCTGGAACCAGTGCTCTGGCTGGCTGGGTACCAGTGCTCGGTGGCAGTCCCCTCCCCAGGAGACCTGTCCTGCTCACCTGTGGCAGGGTGCAGGGCATGGGAAGGACGGAGCAGCCCTGGCAGGAGCACGTTCTGTGCAGACTGGCCGTGTTTTGTGCAGCCTATATCAGCTTCCCCGGGCTTCCTTCAGCATTGTTTAAATAACACACCACGTTTGGTGGTGGTAACGCAGCAGAACCAGGAGGGTTTCCAGGACAAGTGTATTTGGGCGAAGCTGCTGCTGCTGCTGCAGAAGGCACCTTACAGTGCACGGAGTGAGGAAGGGGCGATGGGGGACAGCAAGCTCCTGCTCTCCCCTTCTGTGCAGGATTGTCTGGGAGCGAGATGTTGTGGAAGAACTAGACCTTTGGCATCTGTATCAGTGGTTTGAATCTGTCTGGGCTTGGTGTGATCAAAACCCTTGTTAAAGTGGGGCAGATGAAGCTGTCCATCTTGTGGAAGGGTCTGGCCTCAGGAGCAGCAACAGCAAGAAGTGAAAGGACCTTAAAGCTTTGGGGTGATGGTTTTTACAGCATCCTTGCTGGTGACCAGATGGTGCTTTACAATCAGAGGCCCTCTCCCTTATGCTGCTCCAAAAATGGGGAATGACAGGAAGGGGAAAGGAGGGAGAAGATATTTCAAAATAGGCAGAGTCCTGCTCTCTGCTCAGCAGTGGGTGTTGGTGTTCAGTGAGAAAAGCTGTGTGTGGGTGAGGGGAGGGAGGGGGAGTCTGTTTACAGCTATCACGCTGGCAAGCGTGACATGGGGGGCTTGAGAGGGTGGGGGGAGTGGGGAAGCGAGGGAGTGTGGGTTGTTGAGCAAACACAGCGAGAGTAGGGGCAGAGAGGTTTGCATCGCGCTGCTGATTTTGCCAAAATCAGACATGAGGTGGTGGGTGTGGTGTGAGCTGGTGAGGTTTCCATGCTGGTCCCTGTGGGCTTAGGGTCTCCATGTCTGTTGCTTCACCTTAACTGGCTTTTGCCATGGGCACGATGAGCACCTGGCACAGACTTTTTCCTCCCACTCCTTGAGATAGTCCAGGTGAAGGAAAATGGGTGAAGGCAGACTCGAGGCTGACATCTGCACAGATTGCTGCTCATCCCATCCCTGACCGTGGCCTGAAGGGTGGGCTGCAGCCTCCGGGGCTTTCGGGCTGTCACTTTTCATATGGCAGAATTCATCCACGTCCTTAAAAAAACACCCAAACACCAGTTTTGAGTGACCCTCATCTGCCCCTGCTTTCAAATGCAAGAATATGCATCCGAGCGCACAGTCTGGCTGCCACTCGCTCCGGCGGGAGGAGCCGCACCACCCAAAATAGCTCCTGTCAGCTCCAATGGGCGGCTGGAGCAAAAGCAGTGAGGACATTGATCCGGAGGCCAAGCCAAACCCATCACACCATGGGACGGCTCTACAGACGCATAGGGACTGCTCTGTCATTGCTGCAGGAGCAGCAAGGGGGCTGCGGCCAAACCGCCGTCCAGCGCCCGCTGCTCACCCAGCAGAGTCGCTGAAGATCACCCGCTCCAGCCCCTGTGCAAAGCAGGGTCCCCTCCAGCCGGGTGCTCAGTACCACATCCAGATGGGTTACTGGTGAGACAAGCACCAGCACTGCTGCAGACTGGGGTCAGGTTGGTCCTGGCAGTTGACACCAAGTTCAGCTTTCTGGTATGCCCTCTAAGCAGGGGGGCAGCGGAAGGAATCACTTTCCCTGACCTTGGCCACTCTGTCGGTGCTCTGTGGGCAGCACTGGAGGGAAGGTTGGTCTCGTGCACCTAGGGAATGCAGCATCCAAAGTGCTGTTCAAGGCAGGGACTCCTGCTCCTGGAAGGAGTTCCAACCTCGTGCTCCCAGAGCTGTCCTATATGCTCGTTTCCCATGTGGCTGACACAGAGGGAGTCCAAAGCTTAACGCCACTTGGGCTTTCTCACTGTGTTTTGGTTCCATCACCTGCCAGGAGGTTGTGAATCTCCGTGGGACCGGAGCTGGGCCTGTCTCCTGGCTGGTACCCCATGCTGTGGGAGGCTTTGGCGGGATCCTCTCTGCCCGGGCTGAGGGCTGACGTCAGACCCCATTCATCACCATTAGTGCCGAGAGGAGCCTTGTCAGCATCTGCAGTGAGGAGGCGGCCGCCTCCTCCCAACTGGCAGTCCCTGCAATTTACTTCTTAAGGCTGCTTTATTGTTGTTCCTCCTCAGGAGCCCAGCTCAGCCCCCCTGTTCAACATCCTTTCCAGTGGCAGCACAATGCAGGCAGATCCCACGGTTAATGCCAGGTATGGTAGTGGCAGCTCCTGCTTTTATCTCAGACACCAGCCCACCTGGCCTTCTCTTGACTAGCAAGAGTTTGGCCTTGTTCAAGCAGAGTTTTGTTCCAGAAGTATCTGTCTCTACTCCCAAAATGCTCCGGGTCTTTTTCTAAGCCTATTTCATGCTGACATTTATAGCTGCAACTGTGCTGGAAGGGTGAAAAGCAAGCAGTGTTTGCCCTCTCTTTCCCCCATCCTTTGCCTCCTGTTGTCCCTTTCCCCAGGGCCCAGTTGTGGACGGCGTGCAGAAGCACACAGCAAAATCCACTTCTCACCCAGTGCATTGTTCAGCCTATAGAATGCCACCTCCTACCTGTGCTCAGGTGGGGAGGGCTGGAGAATGCTCAGGTTTGCAGAGCTTCTCTGTAACAAAGACACACTGACCTCAGTGAATTGCAAGAAGTTTTATGAACACCGGGAAACAAAATCGAAAGCATGAAATGGATGCTGTTCAGGCAGAGAATACATTGCATGCCATTCCTAGATCAAAGTTTATTGCTGTTAGAAATCAACTCTTACCTTGCATGACTTGTGAGCCTACAGAGAGAGAGTCTTTGACAGAGCACAGCCCCAGCTCGAGCCATGAGGAGCCAGGTCTGTGCTGCAGGGAGCTCTGGAGCTCTGGCACAGAAGGCAGACGTGCACGTGCGCGGGCTGGAGCAGCTCATGAGCTGCTGTAGCTCTGGTGACAGCAAAAGCCCTAAAAGGACCGAAGTTGAGCAGGCAGGGAATGAGCAAAAGGAAACCAGCACTAATTGAATGGCAGGACCCTCTGGAGATGAGAGAAGGGACCTGGCCACAAAACCTGTGTGCCCAGGGAAGGCAGCAGCTCTGCTGTGCTATCTGTGCTCTGTAGGCAAAGGGAAGAGGATGGATTTGCATTATATTCCGCGTAGGGAAGAGCAGCTTTCAAGATGTTACTGCCTACATCATCTGGAAGGGTCCCAAAGGAAGATAGATGGGGGAATAACTGGAATGCACAAAGTTCCTTGGTGGCATCCGTATCCCAGACCTGAGAAGGTGGGGGCTGGCAAGGGGGGGTGACTTCTCTGGGTAAACCTGGGAGCTGCACCGCTCCTTTCAGCAGCGCCTTTGTATTGGCCCCTGGGTGGGAATGGAAATGTCCTTAGAGCTTTTGCATGAAGCACCTTTGATTGCTGATAGAATTGTATTCAGTTTGGAGGACTGGGATAAGAAATTTATTGTTAGAATAAGCTGTACCTTCACAAGGGGCTTTGCTGGGAGAGCTCTCCCCAGGACAATAGTACCTGCAAAACCCTTTTAAGTATAGACAAGAAGGGTTCTTTTCTTGTGGATAAAATTCTTCACATACCACGTTCCACAGATGAACTGATCCCATCTTAGTAATTTGCTGGTGTTTACATAAGGCTCAACTGCTTACACACCACGTTGTGATTATTGGTGCCTTTTAAAAGCCCTGTGGGTAAATGTCTGGCTAGGCAGAAATTCTCCCTAGCTCATAATTCATTCTGGTCTGAACCTCCTAGGAATCTGTAATAGCTGCTTGGAAACAATTGCAGATATCTGGCACTGGGCTTGTCCAATAAAGCAGTCTTGCGTGGACCATGAAGTATCACCTTCTCCGTGTCCCCTCTTGCTGAGCAGGCTTGCAGATCACCTTGTTGTTTTTTCCCCTTTTCTCCATCCTGCAGGCTCCAGCAGTGCTGCTCTTCCTACTTGCAGCTCCAGCCTTTCACAGGCCCTTCCTCCCTGCCTGCCTTTCAGTGGGCAAGACTTTTGGACCCCCTGGCAAAGCTCTGCCAAGAGGTGATTAGTCCTCTTAAGGAAAATAATGAGAGAGCAGCAGGGTCAGAGAGCATGCTAAGAGTGATGCACCCACAGATCTGCCTTTGTGTGGTGCATTTACAACTAGCCCATGGATCCAGGGAGATAAGCTTTGTAATTTACTGAGCCTTGGGGCCTGATGGTGCCTCGGCTTCTGTGCAGACCTTATGAAATTTAGGGACAACAAGTGCAAATAGCTTTTCTTTCCCCTCCTGTCTCTTTTTCCACATGCATAATCATCATCCTGCAAAGCAGGCAAACAAATTTGTAAAGGAATGAAGGAGGTTTCATTTTTACAGAAAGCAATTACAGACATTAAAAGAGCTATAGTAATAAAAATAATATTTAAAATTCAAATCCCTTATCTATATTACAAGGGTATTAACATTGGAAGAAATTCTTTGTATTTCCCCTACCCTGTAATCTCATTTGCTTTGCAAGTCAATCTGGAAAATTGTATGCCAGTCCTCTGAATTTTTTGGAAACCGATCTGCAATTTTGGAAGTCTGGGGTTGGCAGACTTGTAAACTTCATGACTGAGAATGTGGGGGTAATGATGCTGCTTTGTTATCTTTTCCTACCTATGGCGCTTGCTGAGTAACAGCCTGGTCTGGAAGGGGACAGCTGTGTTCAGCAGGGGCTTTGGAAGGGGGAGGTTGTACCTTCTTTAGGTTAGTACAATATTTATTGTCTCGATGGCTCCTGTTCTGCCAGGTCTTTCAGCATTCCATGAATGGGAATGGCAATCAGGCTGAGAATGCCTGGGGGCAAGAGCTGCTGCTGGTACAGCTCCCAGCACAGCCAGTTCCCTGCTGGGAGCTCTGTGCTTTTCCAACCTGTATGTATAGAGATAAAAGCACCCAGGTGAGGAAAGGAAAAAATGGGGAGAATGGTCCAGAGCACAAGGTGGGTTTAATTTTAGTGTGTTTGAACAGGGCTTATGTGAAACTCACCTGGGGAGAGGGATGTGGGAGCACAGTCTGAACAAGTAGACATCACCGACACAACTCCCGTGGTTTCCACAGCCTGGGTTTTGCCTTGCCTGTCCCAGAAAGATGGGACATCCATCCTCCAAAAGCAGGTGTCGTGTGTGGCCCTGAGCAGGGCTCTGCCCCTTTTCTTGCCCCACACATTTCCTGGGCTCAGGGTCTTGACCTTCTCTGCTTTCCTTTCTCTCCAGAAAGCCGATTTGGCTGTGGCGGGCCTGACGATTACTGCTGAGCGGGAGAAGGTGATTGATTTCTCTAAGCCGTTCATGACTTTGGGAATTAGCATTCTCTACCGAGTTCATATGGTAAGAGACTTATTTTATAACCGTTTATGTCCCTCCATTATTTGCATGCAAACGTGTCTGGTTCTAGGAGAAAAATGAATAACTCATACAAAATATTTTGATTTCTTATTTAAACACAAATGTGCTCGACCTTTATTTCCTTCTTTTTTTTTCTGTCTTTCTGCCTTGTGTCAGCTTGATGGAGTTCACATCTGAGAGTAATATCAGGCCAGGAAGGTGTATCAGAGATCTCTTTCTTTTCTGTCACCTCCTGTAAATGCTCTACACGGAAGAAGAGCCCTCCGTTTTCATAGTCACAGATGGGGAAAAGGGCAAAATGGGACTGCTCGGGTGGCCCAGGGCACTGCCCCGGGCAGGCAGGGCAGCAGGGTGAACTCTGCCCTGGGCCATTAGCTCCTTGTCTTGTGCGGGCTCTGTTTCTCCGCTCCCAGCCCTTCTCATTTACCTCCTCTCAGTTGTTCACCCTAAAGATCATCAATCCCTGCAGCCCAGAGAAGGCTCCTTGCTCTCAGGGTGCTCTCAGACCCCCTTGCTCTCCTGCGTTGGCCAGGGAGGAGGGAGAAGGGAGGCACGCTGTTGTTTAGCAACTAGCTCCCGTTCTCGCTCCGCTGCATTCGATCATCTCTTGCAACTGGTTAGGCACTGCTGCCTGAGAGGCAGGTCAGGCACTGCAGGGTGGCTGTTTAGCAACAGGCGGAGCAGAGCAGCTGTGAATCTGCCAGGGGGTTCACATGTGCAGGCGTGTACGTGGCAGTGTGTCGTGTCTTTGCTCGTATAACACTTGTTGTCTTAAATTCTCACAGATTCTCTTCAGTTCCCGTTTTCTGTTGTTCTAGCTTCTTCCTGAAGCTCAGGAGAGGACAGATTTTCCCCAGCAATACCCATATGGGCCAGGCAAAGCCCCCGGTTCCCCAGTGTTACAGGAGGGAAGCTCTGGCAGCCGGGTCCTTTTCAAGAGGATGTCATGTTATTCCCAGTCTGCATTTTGGAAACACGCTCTCTGCAGCGTGGAGTGTGAGCTAAATTACAGTCTTGGTTTCCCATCAGCTCAACAATAGCAGCCAAAAGGATAAAACAATTAAAGCTGCCTCTCTCAGTCCTCCCCCTCCACTGGGAAGGCTGTTAAGGATGCAGCCTTTGGTATGGACATAAACTTGTGCAGACATCTCTCTGTGCTGAGTGGCTCCTGCCAAGAACAAACAAGTAATTACAGTCTAGTTAAAATTCCGTTTCTTCTGGTACGTGCAGAGTTTAGGATCAATGCCTTAACTGATCAAAAAGGGTCAGCCTCTCCAAGCTCCCATAAATCTGTTGTAACTGGCCCTTCCCTGCCACACTTGCTTTTTCATGCCACCAGCTGCACCGTGGACCCGGGAGGTGTTTCTGCCAGCATCTCTTGGCTGGGGTTATAATTGAGCTTCTTGCTTTCTCACATGCATTTTGAAAGTTCAGGGTTTGACTGCCATGCGTGCTCTGCCTCCAACTCACACTGTGACCTTCAGCAAGTCCCTTAACACGGCATCATTCCCTGAACGGCGTGAGGCTGATGTCACTCCCTCCAGAGGAAACACAGCAATATTGGTGCAGGGTTTGCATGTGATCTGCTCAGCAAGTGCAAGGCATTTGCTGCTGCCTCTGTGCAAGCTCGATATAAATGTGTCTGACACATCTACTTAAGAGTGTAAGTTCTTCAGGGCAGGGACCATCTGCTGCTCGCGCTGATACCAGAGTAACGCAGCACAGCCATGTTCCTGCCCTTCAGGCATTTACCAAAGGGAGCGGGATTAATAATTACAGTCTTTAAATGCATTTGGCGAATAGTCGCCTGCCGGCGGTCAGGGCTTGGTCTTCAGCTTCCCGATAAAGCAACTCATTAGGACTTGAAGTAGGGGAGCCAGGCAGGCTGGCAGGGCAGACGCAGGGCATCCCCAGGTCAGGGCACCTCGCAAAGCCATGCTTTGATGTCTCAAGGCCACGAGGAGCGGTGGCAGGGGCAGCCTGGGCTTGTGCCCTCTCCAGGAGTGGGGAGGTCCCCCTAGCAGGGAGGCTTGGAGCTCCCCCTTCCTTCTTCATCACTCTTTGTCCAGACTTTTCCTGCTTAGCTTGAGGAGAGTGTCTAAGAGCTGCGTGACAATTAACTTATTAAACTGCTAAATATTTATTTAACAAGGTAGCTAATTGCTCTGGTTGTCCTTTTAGGATGTGGTTTGCAGAAGGCAGCCCCACAACCCCATCTGCTCCTACCTCCTCCCTTCCCCGCCCCAACAAACATCTCTGCAATGTCAGAAATTGCAGCTGACGTATGTTAATCACCACACAGATCTGGTGGAGCCTAATAAATAACCACAAATAAATCTCTTGCTGAGGAGTTGCCTCCACGCCCCGGTCTCCTCCCAGTGTGATGACATTTTATTTTAATTTCCATGTAACTCCAGTGGCAAACGATTTCTCCCCCCTTTCTCCTCCCCACGCCGCCAACCCAGCCACCACAGTGCGTGTCTCTCTTATCACACTTAACCAAATATGGCAGCTTTAAATGGGGCTGTCATTTTTCTCAATTTCACTTGTTGTGATATAATCAAGTATGGATTTCTGACACAGGGACTCTAATAGGCTTTCTGACTTTCAGGCTGCTAAGAGAAAAGGCTTGCTTTGTTTTATTACGTTCCTGTTCTGACCAGCTGGTGGGACCTGCGGAAGGCAGGAGATAGATGACGAGTCCTGAGCAGTCTCTCTGCTTGGCAGAGGGCTGAAATCAGGTGCCCAGTGCCATTTCTGCACAGAGGATGTTGAAAGTCAGGCTTCTTTGTAGCACACGTGCTTTTGCTCTGTGGCAGTGAACAAGGGACTAGCTAGCACATCAGCCCTGCAAGTCCTTACTGTGCTCTGCCTTAAGATGAGAAGACGTAGATTTGCTGAGTACACTGGAATAGCTGAGTTTAGGCCAAGTGAACCGAGGCTTTAAGTGTTTCTACATGATTGCTGCGGACCACACGAAATGAGAGCGACCGAATGAATGGGTCCTTCATTCCAGCCAGAAGAGGCTTGATGGCCGAGGCAGAGGAGCTGGGAGGAGCTGAGCACCCCTCCTGACAAGCTGCGCTACTCTGCCAGCAAGCCTCCCACTTCACTGAAGCAGGGATGGGAGCAACCACTGGCCCCAGGACCATGGTACGCATAGGCCTGTCTGTTGTGGACAATCTGGTGGCCCCAAATTAGGCTCAAGATTCACAGCAGCCTGTGTGTGGGTTCTACTCGCTGACTCCAGGGAAAGGACCCGCGAGAGGGAGAGATCTGGATCGGCATCTGGCTCAGACGTGGTCATCCTAGAGTATACACGCCTTGTTGTGGTGAGACCAAATGCCCTGTGGTTATTCCTAACACCATCAATGTTTCTGCCTCTCCAGGCTGAGATTTCTTGCTTTCCTTCAGACTTAGGGACAGTTCTCTTGCCTGCCATTTTAAGGGACAAAAGTCTATGAGGAATGCTGTAAGTAGGGCTGACTTTCTGCACGAGGGAACAGACGAGAGCTGGAGTCCCTTCAGACTCTGCATCTCCATGCAGGGCAGGCAGGGAGTCATAAGGTCTCTTAGGGACCTGAACACAGACAAATCCAGGATCAAGGCACACAGCTCTGCTCCTCCTCTTCCTTGATGTCCTGCACATTTAGGCTCTTCAGTCACCAGTATCTGCCCAGAAAACTAGTTCTCTCGAACTGCAAGTGAAGACTTCCAAGAACAACTGAGGAGAGTAAATGAATCTCTCCCACTTCCATCTGAGGATTTGCAGAAGGCCTTCATCAATTATTGGACATTTTGAATATTTCTATTCCAGGAAAAATAGCTCTTCCAATTAACAAAGCTGTATTGGGCCCAGCTAAAAATATCTGACAGACTCCAGATATTGTCATTCCGATCTTCAAAACAGACAGATAAGAGAGAGTTTGTGCCCTCCATGGGAACAGAATATCTTTATTCTTATCCACAACTGTGAATGAAAAGAATATGTAGCAGCAGCCTGAAAATGACTGTAGCTGAAAAGAACCAGAACTACTACTACTGTAAAGTCACAGGAGAGAGTCATTGCCAAGCCTGAGACTTAAAGCTTCCAACGCAATTTCCTTAATGAGCATAATTTATTGACAAACTGCCCCAGAAACACAGAGAAGACATCAAGGCCTTAATTACAGAAAGGAACTTTGTTACAGGAGCATCTCACGAGGGAGCCTCAGCCAAGGCTCTGCCAGTGCCTGGGAGTTTCCTGCCAGCTCTGGAATGCCAGGGAGGGATAAGCCACCCAGAGCAATCTTCTGCTCGAGAAGCTCCGGTCTGCTCAGCCGAGAGCAGACGGTGCCCTTCACACCTTGCAGGTTCACGTTGACTCATTTCATTTGGGAGCGTGCACACGCCTGTGGAAGGGAAGAGGCAGCTGAGCCAGTTCAGCTCTAGATGAACAGGGGGAAGCAGGGGCCTGTGGGCATCCAGGAAAGCCATGTGGTTACTGAAGAGGAGAGCTTTAACCCTTGGCTTCCTCTTGGCATCAAGAAGTCCATGATCCTCAGAGCGGTCAAGGACAAGTGCAGAGTGCACCTTGGAGCC
The DNA here is from genome assembly GCA_033439905.1 of Ceryle rudis. Taxonomy (NCBI): domain Eukaryota; kingdom Metazoa; phylum Chordata; class Aves; order Coraciiformes; family Cerylidae; genus Ceryle; species Ceryle rudis. The sequence goes on along the minus strand of JAAGNO010009547.1, from coordinate 13,932 downwards.
TGCAGACTCCTGAGATGGTCTCACCTCTCTGAACTAGCAAGAGGAGCTCCAGCAAGTTGAGCAAAGGATGTTACTGGAACTGTGAGTCCCTCGGGGATGCTGGGAGTGTAGTTTCCAGCAGCGTCCCTGGCTCTGAAGCCCTTGCTGGCTGTAGCAGTCATTTTTCTCTCTGGGTTTATGTGAAGAGTATAAGGAAAAGCAGAACACAGCAGCAATTGACCAAAAAAAGGGAAAGGACAAAGAAAAACTTAGTATCTTTTCACTGTTTGACCCTCACCCGCTTATACCACGCACAGTAAGGTAACCTGGTACGAAGGAGAGACCTTGTCCTAAAGGGTGACTCTGGAATTACACCCAGGAGAACCTGAACCTTTGCTTGGCAAGTGACTTCAGATTAGTCTGAAGATGGATGCAGGATGGTCTGAGCCATTGACTCTTAAGTCATCTGTTTGTTAAAAGGCTTAATAAGGCAGATTACCTAAAAATGCAAATCTCAAGATGAAATTCATCTTGTCCTTAAGGATACAGGGATAGGATGTGGTGGTTCTTTACTTCATGCAGGGCAGAGTTTGCTGTAGAAGGTTTCTGAGATGTTACGGTCCCAGCTGGTGACTAGAGCTGAGAATATCACAGTATCCTAGATATTTTTAGTAGAGGAAGATTTTTGTGCAACAAATACTGCCTTTTCTAGCAACAAGTTAGTCTTCAGAAGAACTGCCAAGGCCTTGTGAAATTCAGCTTTTGCATAAGACAGGAATACTTCAGTAGTAAAACAGTGGGGTTTTTTAATGGAAATGGAATTTAAAGCGATGGTCTGAGTCTGGAGTAGGAAAAAACCCAACCAACTACTATGTTTCCTGGGGATGTTTGTGAAAACAGAAAATGATTCATTGCCTTTTGAATAAGGACAACTCTGGTGTGCAGGACTGTGGTCTCTGATGGCTCTGGGTTTGCTCTGGCGGTGGAGGTTAGGTGGTGGTTATTGCCAGCTGTTATTAGTTGACGTGGTGCCGCAGACAGGCAGGATAAGGCAGCAGAATAAGGGAAAACGAGGCCTCTGTGTGTCAAAGATGATCCCCGGCAGCAGCTTTTGTGTAAAGTGAGCAACCTACAGCGGAGCAGCTGCCATGCAGCAAGTGCTGGGAAGCGGCTGCTGGAGGGAGCGTGAGCTGCTCACAGCAAACAGTGATAGATGTTTTCAGCAGAGCAAGGTGCCAGTAAGAAATACGCTGGCAGCCCGGCTGAGATGTGAGAAAAGGCTGTTTCCATTCTGACTTTACAGTAAAACCTTCGTGGAAGCTCTGACTCATTGGCAGCTTCCCGGTCACTGCTGCTGGGGGAAACAGCGGAGCTTGAGGTTTTGAGATGCCAGAACTGACTTGGTGGTTTGGGGCAGAAGATAAAGGCTCCTGTGAGTTAAGGGCTCATGTTCCCAGAAGGTTAATGCAAGCCTTTAGCCCTGTGTCTTTCAGAGGAGATGGTAAGGAGAGAAGGTGCCTGAGGTAGATGAGCACCACGTGCAGCATTTGGGGTGGGAGGGCTACGTCAGGGTGCACGGTGCTGAAATGAAGTGTGTTCTGCTCCATGTGGATATTAAAAACTGCACAGGGAGCAAAAGAGCAGTTCTTTAGTCCTGTGGCTTGTGCTCTAATTTCACCTCTCACCTGGTCCCCTATGATGGGGTTGAGTGTGCTCAGAGGTGAATTAGTGGCTGCTCCTTCCCTGCCCTGGAGGAGGCTGTGTTGGAGAGAAGCTGCATCCCCAGAGCTGGTGGTAGCAGGGGAAGGACGTTCACCACAATGGAGGTGTTCAGCTTTTGAGAAGCTTCTCCTCAAAATTAATGCTTCCTTTGCACACATTTTGCTACATTTGACAAGATTTCAGCTGTGGCAGTGTCCTTGTGGAAATTTAAGGACCTTTGAGAGGAGACCAATCTGCTTTTTCTAGCAGTGAGGACTTACTTTTCAAGGAAAGGTGGTTTCCTGAGAAAAAGCAGGAAATTCTGATGCATCCTGGAGATAAAAATATCATGTGTTCGGAGATAAAGCTAATCATTTTATCGAGCTTTTTAGAGAAGATACATTTCAAGGCTGAAGAAAGAAAACCCAGAAATATTGCAAACGTCTTTTATCTTTTTTCTGCACAAAAATATTTTCTCCCCACTCTGCTTCGTGCAGAGGATCCCACCCACCTCGGAGCTCAGGCGTGCTCTCCCAGGGGAGCCCCTCCTGCCCAGCAAGCGTGATGTGCAGCCTGCTGGTGGTGGACAAGGGCTGCAGATGGGACACCCACCTCGGAGGCCCTGCAGGCGAGGGGTGCAGCACCTCCTACCCTGGGGAGGGCAGAGTGCTGAGAAGGGCTCGATTCTTCTCTCAATTCACCTCTTTCTTTGCTGGGAGGAACAAAAGTGGTTGAGGTGGAGAGAAGAATAGTCTTAGGAGATGAACCCCAGTGGGGAGATGCTGCAGGGCTTGGTTATTTGCTGCATTTGCTGTCGCCTGTTTACCCTGCAAGGCTTTTGCAAAGCCCATTTACTTTATTTCCCTTCTGTTGCCACCATCCACCATGTCAGCATCAGGGCGGGGGGGTGTTTGTTTCTGTCCTTTTCAGAATGGACTGTTTCATTGGTAGAAATACAAGCAGCTCAAACTCCTTTTTTTGTGTCTCCCTTCCAGGGCCGCAAACCTGGCTACTTCTCCTTCCTGGATCCCTTTTCCCCTGGTGTCTGGCTCTTCATGCTGCTTGCCTACCTGGCTGTCAGCTGCGTCCTCTTCTTGGTCGCTCGGTAATGTGGCTGACGGTGCCTTTTCCTTCCTCGCGATGCCATCTAGCGTCACGCTCCCACACCCGTGGGGGGATGCGTGGTGAGGGGCTTGGGGACACGGCGACACCCCCCAGGCCACCAGTGTGGAGGGGGCAGAAGGGTCCCAGTTCCCCTGCCCTCCGGCAACCAGGGACCGGGGCTGTGCCGCTGATGTCACCGATGCAAATGGCAGCCCCAGGGTGGCCCTTGGCATGGCTGGGACAGGGGGGGCAGGGCCAGCGAGCCTGGTGCAGGAGGGTGCTTGGCCACAGCGGTGGGTGCCAGTGCCGAGAGCTGCCTGGGAAGGGTGGGAGGAGGTTTGGGAGCAGGGCTGGTACTGTGCGCATGGTGCTGCTCCTTGTAGTGCTTGATCTGCAACAGAAACCAACCGCTTGTCTTGAGCAGGAAGGGTGGAGGCTGCCAGGTACCAGCAAAAGCATTCAGAGATATTAATGCAAATTCCACTAGTGATGTTTGGTTCCTCTGGCCCTTTAAAACCCAGTGTCTACAGAAAAAGAACGTTCATTAATATCTTTCAACAGCCTCTTGGTTGATGTGCAGAGCCTCACTTGACAGCTCTCAGTTCCATTTCCCTATGACTAATTTAAATCAGCCTTAAAATATATCACTGAGTGCTTGTCTGCAGCGTGTCTCCCATCGAGGTCCGGGGTCCGTGCTCCATTGCTCTTTTCCATGACCTCCTAACAAACTGCTTATGGTTGGTGGCATAGATGGTCCTTTTCTGACAGAGTTGAACTGTGTCCTGGCAATATGTACCAAAGACATGCTCAGGGCTTGACATCTCTTTTGGGACATGGTTAACACCCAGTTCTTATTACAAAAATTGGAACCGTGCTGTCACTCAGTCCTTGGCACGGCTAAAGTTGTCATCCTGACAGGGCTTTAATAGTTGTTTCAAATGCTGTTACAGCCTCAGCAACATAGTTCTGAAGAAACCATTGAATAATGCAGTCTGCTCTCTGCAGACTGAGATTTGGTGCCTCTTTAGCCCCCTCCTCATGTTTTAAACATGATCCTCCAAAAAGGTGCCTTTACACAGCTTCCCGCTGGAGATGGAGTTTTGGATGCTGCTCTCTGCCTTGCTCAGCACTCAGGAGCTCTTGACCCTGTGAATTGCAGAAGACTCTCCCAGAGCAGTGCTTTTTACTGCCAGTGCTTGATCCAGCCATGGAAAGCCTTCAGGAAATAACCTCCACCTCACTGGCATCACAGTGAGGTAGGAGACGCAGAAATGAAACTAAACACCTCATTTTGGTTAAATGCTGCATAAGCTGGCAGAGCCCTGCAGCTGGGTTAGCAGTATCCCCAAAGTGACCCTCTCGGGCACCAGCTTTGTTAACCATTAGCAATATAACAAACTGCAGCGTAGGAATTAGAAGACTTTCTTAGCAACCAGGGGACTGAGGTTTGGAAACAGCAAAAAAAAAAAAAAAAAGAGAGCTTGTCTACAGTCACTTCAGTGACAGGCTGTTGGTTATTTCAGATTCCAACCTCTGTCCTGTCTCTGTGAGCACCAAAAATATGTGGTGCTTAAAATACCAGTACTTGGCTTCAAACTAGACCTGGGACCCAAGCCCCGCTGGTGCAATCAGACCTCCTCAGAGCAACCGTTTGCGCCAATACAGTTGTTTTTCTCAAAGGCGTCATGCAGTCAGATCTCCCACACCTCGCTTTTGATCTTCCCCTCGGTGGTTATTCTCCAGCAGAGAGCACAGCCCAAGATGTTTGCGTTCAATTTCACATCAAGTCCGTGCACATCTGGAATTATTGTTGTGGTTGTCTGCGGTACAAATTCGCACGCAGGGCTCCAGCCTCCCTGCAGCCCGTGCCCAGATTTTCAGCAGAGCCTTTCAAAACTTGTGCAAATCTTTACAAGAAAGCCTCTGGCTTCTGAGTCTTAGAGCAAGCAGCTCTGAGCCCTGGGCATCAGTTGACAGCAAAATGTTTCCTGCTCTGAAAAATCTGCTTCAAGGAGAGTTAGGGCTTTACAGCTTTGCTTTTTCCATTTTTTTTTTTCCCCCTCCAAAGTGCCCCATTTCCCAGTGAATTACCTGAGCTACCCATTTCTTGTCATTTTAGATTGACACCGTATGAGTGGTACAGCCCCCACCCCTGCTCCCAAGGCAGATGTAATCTTCTCGTGAACCAGTACTCTCTCGGCAACAGCCTGTGGTTTCCAGTCGGCGGATTCATGCAGCAAGGCTCCACCATTGCCCCCCAAGCGTTATCCACGCGCTGTGTCAGTGGAGTCTGGTAAGGAGGACACCCATCCGCTTAAGGAAGGCTTCTCTGTGGGTCTTTTCTGGGCAGAGACAGAAGGTGGGGGATGGAGATCAGATTCAGTCCATGGAGAAATCTCAAGTCGCAGCCTTTGCTTCGCCTTTCTCTAGGTGGGCATTCACCTTGATCATCATCTCATCCTACACGGCCAATCTGGCAGCCTTCCTCACTGTGCAGCGGATGGACGTCCCCATCGAATCCGTAGACGACCTGGCTGACCAGACAGCCATCGAATACGGCACCATTCACGGCGGCTCCAGCATGACCTTCTTCCAAGTAAACCCCATTCTTTTTCTAACTGGGGCAGGGGGTGCAGAGGACACCCTTTAATCAGATTTGGGTGTCACTCCAGCCTGTTGTGCCTTGTTTCATTCTCATCTCTGGCACAGAGGGGACCTCTGGAGAGACCCTTGGTTGCACAGGACTGGGCTAGATCCACAGTGGGTGATGACATGGCGAATGGTGGGGCAGGCATGGCAGAGGATGGGGCAGGCAGGATTCTGGAATGCAGCAGCTGGGATGCTGGAGGATTAGGATTGACACATCTGTTCTGGACCCTGGAGCAGCAGATTTCCCTGCTTGCCCTTAGAAAGTAACACTCAGAGTGTCACCATGTGGGAGGGAAAGTGGTAGACATCCCTGTGTCACAGTGACGATGTATGACAGTCTTCAGTAGATGAAGCACTTTATGGTCAGATTTCCATGGGTTTCTACATGGTTTTGATGTGATCTCACCTTTTACACGAGATCCTCAGGTTGGGTAAGCAAAGAAGAGTCTGCAAACCCCAGGCAGGAGCATATGTCAAAGGACTGGAGTCTGTCTGTGGGCAGGGGCACTGAAAACAAGTCAGTCAAGTGTATGCAAACTTATGCGGGCCATTTAGCCCAATTTAATTTTTATCTTCCCTGCTCTATTCAGAAGGGAAATAAATGAGTGAATCTTTTCTGCTGTGCTCTGAATGCACAAAGAACTTCTTGAGGATTATTTATTTATTACTTGTTGAAATTCTGAGAGGAGAGAAAGCTTTTCTCACTCCCCCCCCTCCCCCCCCCGAGTCTGAACTGAATCAGGAAGCCTGAGAAATCTCTCGAGTGAGCCTGAGCTTTTCAACCGAACTTTACACCCTTCAGGGGGTTGGCGAAAAGCTACTTTTAAGCAGAACGTTACATCTAAAATGAGCTGAAGAGAGCCCAAGTGACTGAGGTGGTTGTACACGAGGCACTCGCTTAGCTCTTTTCAGGAAGGCTTTCAAGTTTAAAATCCTGGCTGTGGCTCTGCACTGCCTGGCGAGTGCTGGAGCCGCTGGTATCAGAGAAGAAATTAGCAAAAGATGTTCTTATACAACGCTTTAAACTACACTGGGATCTGTTTGCCTCTGGTGTAATGATGGTGGGTCAAATGCAGGGATGGATATGCAGGCATGGCTGAGGCTGTTTTCACCACCCCTCTTCCCCTGGTGGCATGAGATGTATGTCCACTGCTGAAGGCTTAGAAGTGCTGTGAATTGGGAGCAAACAGCACATCTTGTTTGTCCGTCCCTTGCCTGAGTGCCTGCACACACAGGGCAGAGCTGGGCAGCTGAGGACAGTAACTAGGTCAGCAGCAGATTCCCTGAGGCTCTCCAGCATCGCTCGCCAGCCACAGAAAACGAGCCCTTGCAAGTGCGGTGGCTGGCGGGGGGGAGCTGGCTTCACACCACGGACCTTGGTCAGGAGGGGTAGCGGTGTGAGGGATTCCGTGTGCTGTGGAAATGCAGGTGTGAGGGGAAAGGGGCAGATTCAGAGAGTCCTAATGTAGACCAGAGTGTGTTTGTCTTCAGTCTTTGTGCAGGCAGGTTTCGCTCTTTGCTCAGCACAGGCAGGAGAGGTTAACTGTAGTTGGCTTTTCTCTTGATCAAACCAAAGTGAGTTCAACCACCAGCAAAGCCAGAGGATTCGGGGCTGGATGAGCTTTAGTTTGCTGTAGTCGACAAAAAGACACCGATTCTCTTAAGCAGAGAATTTGATTTGCCTCACAAGGGGGTGAAACGAAACCCAGATTCGGGGAGCAGGAAACTCTGAAGAGCTTGGTTGCTGCTCCCAGCCCCCAGCACCCTTCTCAGGGTGATGATGGCTGGCCCTGATGCTGTTGAACTGTTAAGCACAAGGTTACAGTGACAGGCAATAGGGTGTGAGCTCTACAGGGAGCAATCAGTGGTTTAAATTGGCCAAGCAGCAGCTATTTATTCTGGCTTTTGTGTGTGTGTGTGTTTGATGCACTGTTAAGGAAACTGTATTTTTCTAAGATTGAATTTATGCAAAGAGCTTTGCTGGAATCTATTGGTATTTCATGCCCAGCTTTGCCAGCAAAGTCTCAAGTCCACCAAGATATTCAGGCCTCTAAATAAATAAATAAATGGAGGTTAGGCACCTGAATCCTTTCTGAATCTGGTACTAAATCTACCTCGACTCTTTTCCCCCTTGTGGCCTTTTCACAGTGTCACCTAATTTGGGTTTTATTTGAGCAAGATGCTCCTACTTTAGCTGTTCTTGCCTCCTTTCTCCTGCAGAACTCCCGCTACCAGACGTACCAGCGGATGTGGAACTACATGTACTCCAAGCAGCCAAGCGTCTTTGTGAAGAGCACGGAGGAAGGGATTGCGCGGGTGCTGAACTCCAATTACGCCTTCCTGCTGGAGTCCACCATGAACGAGTATTATCGTCAGCGCAATTGCAACCTCACGCAGGTCGGGGGCCTTCTGGACACCAAGGGCTACGGGATTGGCATGCCCGTCGGTAGGCAGTGAAGAAAAATTCTAGTCCTTCTCAGCTGTCGGCAGAGGACCGGAGCATTTGAAAGGCTGAACCGGCTCTAAAGCCAATGTCACGTTTCACAGCTCTGCTCAGGGTCATTTGTTTATTTTCTTTTTTTTTTTCATCTCAGGAGGAAAATCAAATGCACTGCAATTACCCAAGGTGCACGCTCAGAGCCAGATGTACAAGACCCTGCTCTGGTCCAGAGCCATGTGACACGCGACTGCGGCTCTTTAAATAATTAATGTGAAAGATGTTTCAAAATTGCTGCTTATTTTCTGCATATATGCTCTTTGCTGACTGCTTCCCTTTTGAACCAGTGGTTTTGAATCGTTCTATCCTCCTCATTTTATCTCAGAAGTGCTGTAAAAGTAATGCTGGTGCAACTCTCGTAGTCTTTTAGCGCAGATGTCTTCACAGCTGATGGTTCTTACAACTCCAGGGCAGAGAATTGGGCAATTCAGTGACTATCTCGGCTAATAATCAGGTTTAACAAATGCAGGGGTTTTGTCTTTCAAATATGAGAGCTAGCCAGAGAACATCATCTCCCAGGGCAGCACAGAAAAAGGATGTAGTAGTTGTTATTCCAAGCCATCGGCTGATCTTTCGGCCAGTGTTGCAGGCTCGGGCAGCCTTGTTCCTGACCTTTACGTACCTGCACTTTAGCAATACAAAGTTAAGGTGTATTACATAAGAACCATCACACAAACAGTCGCTCTAGTTTAGCTAACATGCGTAAGCTTGTAAAGTCACAGCAACCCGATCGTGAGTACAAATCCTGACTTTCAGGACTAAATTGGTTCTGACATTGTCTTGTTAAACAGTGAAACTGTAGCAGATAAGAGGAAGGAGAAAGCTGCTCGCTGGGACAATAGTGCAGAGTTACCAGGAGAGCTGCAATCTTTCCCACGGCCCTTCTCTGGGATCTCTGGTAGCAGATGTCATCAGGGCTGAGGAAGAGCTTGGTACTGAGCACAAGAGTCAGCCTTCTCCACCACGAACATTTGGGTTTTCGTGTAGGTTGAACCTGCTGCTGTTGCAGCGCACCAGTTTGAGGGAAGGAGAATTAGAGCAAGGTTGAAGTTGGAGGCAGAACGACAGGAGAGGGACCTCCGTGGTCTGGAGGAGCAGCTGTGCGGTACTGAACTGCTCAGCCCCTGCCCCTGAAGCCACAGCTCCCCCCTGGCCATCTCTCCCTCTTTAAATGGCCTATGTGGGTCTTGGTGAACAGGCAAAATTACCATCTGCAAATGACATGACCCGGTTGACAGTCCCAGCAGGGAGGCTGCAGGTCTCAGGGGCTTACATGGACTGAAGTCCCATCCAAACCGTTCAGAAACAAGCTTGTGTAGCTGGGCGCACTGGCTGGGCATCGTGACGGGGATGAGTGGGGAGGAAGGCTGGCTGAGGCGGTGCCTTACCACCTACCTCTTGGTGTTGCAGGCTCTGTGTTTCGCGATGAGTTTGACCTGGCCATTCTCCAGTTGCAAGAGAACAACCGCCTGGAAATCCTGAAGAGGAAGTGGTGGGAAGGAGGCAAGTGCCCCAAGGAGGAGGACCACAGAGCCAAAGGTAAGCCACGCCACTCTCCGGTAGCATGCTGAAGGGACCAGGCAGCAGAAGCATCCTTGCCAGCAGTGCAAGGAGGAACGTCCATCTGCACACGAACGCTTCCAGGTTTTCTGCCTGAGAATCACTTTTTCCCTTTCTTCTGACCTGAGATTCCTTCCCTCACAATTCAAGGAGAAAACCAAACAGCTCCGTTGTGCCTCATGCTGTGTGTTGTTGCCTGGGGCAGAGATAGCGGGAACAACCAAATGACAAATATTGGAGGCATATGGAGGGTAAATTAGCTTCTAATGAATGTCTGGAAAAATGGATGGGCAAAGGGATCAGACCAAAATCCTGGGTTCCTTCAAGAGAGATGGATCTCCACCACAGGCCCGCTGGTTAATGGCTCCAAGTGAAAGCGCCTTTTAAAGAGCCATGGGAAGGGATGCAAGGACTTTATTAGTACATCTGTAAATTAAGGAGCAAATTCTTTCGGGTAATGCTATGCAAATTGCCATAAGAGCTCCCACATTAGGCTGATGTCCCAGCGTGACAGCAGTTGCCAGCTTAACGCAGTTGCTGCATTTTTCACTTTTGGCAGTCACCCTTTCCTCAGCGAGCGTTTTCTGGGAGGCCAGCGGGTCCCCCGGTTGACAGGACGGGCTGCTGACCTTTCTGAGCTCGGAGACAGATGCTGGATGAGACCCAGCAGGGATGGAGAGCCAGTGATCCCTGCTGGGCAGGCTGTTCCTTTTGAGGCAGAAGGTGTTGGCCTGGTATAAGACATCAGGCCTCAGGGCAAGACAATAAGCTATTGAAGAAGTTAATTCTGAAAGCAAAGAGGCACTGGGGAATCTTTTCCTCCGTGGACTGTGCAAAAAGCAGCTCTAGAGTGGAATCGTGTCTCTGGGCTGTTTTGAGATGGCTTTGGATAGGAACCAGGCTCCTGAGCTGGCTCTGGAGCTACCTAGGGTGCTCTGTGACCTTAGGCAAGTTTTTCTGTTGTTTTTTGCTCTCTGTCATGGCTCACTCCTCAGTTTGGGATGGGAGGAAGGCTGTAGCCTGCTGGTGTGTGTATAGGAAGGAAGGAAATACCTCTCAGTGAGCTCGGGAACGGGTGTCTGAGGTGGCACCCAGGTAGAACGTTAAAGGGTCATTAAAGAGATGGCACTGGCCCTAACGGTGACCGACAGGCTGATCATTAGAGGGAGGTGCTGGCCCCCAATTCAAATGTGAGAGCTGATGAGAGGAGGGGATGGCCTTTATCTTGGGTCTAAACTGTGGTTGTGGGCTGTGTCTTCTGCCCTGCAATTGCTGTCTTAGTGGAAACACCTTTGCAAAGGCTGATTTAGAGTCGCTAGATTGCTCCGCAGGCGATGCCAAAAGAACGACGGAGGGAGGAGGGAGAAACGTGACCTCCTAAGTTTCAGAACAAAGCAGGTCAGCGATTTACAAGGATTTTGGTGAGATTTTATGTCTAAAAGCCACGCAGAGATTAAGTCAATAAATCATTGATTCTTACACTTTGATTTAATGCTACAGAGGGGAGAGGAAGATTTTTATAGATATTCTCATTGAGTAATGGCCTCATACGGTCACCTCCGTGCAAAGCACTGCGGGTGGTTTAGTAAACAACCCCATTGGGGGCCCGGTCCACTTGAGACCCCAACCCAACAAGCACAGAAGAGTTGTTTCTCAGATGGAATGCTGAAGCCAGCACTGCTCCCCAACTCTTCTTGTGGTTCTGTTCTGCAAGGGCTGGATGGAAGGACAGGCTACGCTTCTCGAGGACAGGGGTGACGGTGGGAAGCAAAGTGACAGTCTCCGCATGCTGAAAGCTCAGGCAGGGTTCTTGAGGGGTGGATTTTCCTTCCAGCTGGTGAGCTTTCTGGAGTGCAAGCTGCCCAGGACAGGGCTGGCAGCTGCCGTGCGTGTGATTTAGTTCCTTCCCTAGAGAAGCTGTCTGCATGTGCGGCGTTTGGCCCGAGGTGGCTGCATGGCTCCTACAACCAGGAGCAGTGGTGGTAGGCCTGCTGCAAGTTGTCCAAGGGAGGTGAGCTGAGTCAGCCCATGGAATGGGCTGTTTTCTCCTTATGGGGCAGAAGGTGCTGGGCAGAGAGCACCCAACCCATATCCAGGTACCCCAGGACGGCAGAGCCCCCGTTTGGTCACTGTACATTGTGAAACGGTGTTGGGTCCTGGTCTTGTCTGGAACCTCTCCTTGCTGCTGCAATACAAGCAGCTGTAATCATTTTTCACCAAAGCTTTGTAATGCAATCAAAGGAGCTTTTCTTGGTGCCAGCTTCCTTTAAGGCCCTTTCTTGTTGTCTTCATCTCTGCTTCTTTAACAACATTGCTCATCTTCCTTTGCAAAGTTCAAAGCAACTAGAGCTGGGTGAATAATTTGCAGGAATTAATGTGCCCGATTGATCTCTCATTTTTTTTCTCCTGTTTTCAGTTTGTCCACAAATTGCTTTGTACTTTCCTCCAATGTACTTGCTGTTTATCTGCAAAATCATCATTTCTGAGAACGCGCCTTCGATCGTGCTGTTATTGCAAGTCATTCACTTTGCCATCTGAGTCATGCAGCTGGTTATTAATAGGACAGTGCTGGCTATGTGGTTTTGGTCCCTGGCTGGGGATATGCAATGCCAGCTGAAGAGCAAAGAGTTGGGATCTCTGTGCAGAGATGCTTTCAATTTATGTTGTGTCTGCCTCTCCCCAGCATTGTCTTCTCTGCTTTATTTTAGGGCTGGGAATGGAGAATATTGGTGGAATCTTCGTGGTTCTCATCTGTGGCTTAATCGTAGCAATTTTTATGGCAATGCTGGAATTTTTGTGGAGCCTTCGACACTCTGAACAGTCAGAGGTAGGACCTGAAAGTGTCCTGAGGGGCTACTGTGTGTTTATTGCTATCTGTGGGGTGCTCAGCAGTGTGGTGCTCTGGAGCAAGTGATGCACCCAGGCCAAGATGTGCGTTTGAGGTCTCATTACCAACAACGCTCCTCTCAGCCTGAGTGCATTGAGCAGGGTCTAAAATGCACAAGCTTCTCAGGCACTCCTACTAAGATGGAGGCTGTAGGGATGCTCCAAGGGCTTTGGAAGGCATTAAGGATGTGTATGTACAACGTCCAGATACTTTCCTGGCGACCACCTGAAGATTTCTACCTGCAGTAGGTTTGGGTCTCGCATTGAGTTGGGGATCCAGAACGCAGGAGGGTCTCTGACAAGAGGCAGAATCCGCTGGGCTAAATCAAGCGTAAATGTCCAAGCGTTGGTGTCAAAAGCCAGTAGCCAGATCAACGACCAAGTCCGTAATGCTTCGGCATCCGAATCCCCAGTAGACGCAGCACTTCTGGGCTCGGAGCTTACTTAGGTGAGCAGTATGTCCCTGGTCTGCCTTCCAGGTGTCGGTGTGCCAAGAAATGGTGACGGAGCTGCGCAACATCATTCTCTGCAAGGACAGTTTCCACCCTCGACGGAGGCGAGGGGCAATGATACGGACTCGCCCCGCTATCCCAGAGGAGCGCCGAGCCCGCAGCACAACCACGCTCAGCAACGGGAAGCTGTGCAGTGGGGGTGAGCCAGATCCCCTGGCACAAAGACTGGCGCAAGAAGCCGCCCTGGTCGCCCGAGGCTGCACGCACATCCGGGTGTGCCCCGAGTGCCGCAGGTTCCAGGGCCTCCGGGCACGGCCGGCTGCGGGCTCACCCGCGCAGAGCGAAGAGAGCTTGGAGTGGGAGAAGACCACCAACAGCAGCGAGCCCGAGTAACGCTGGAGCCGGGGGCGTTGGGGTGGGCCGAGAGGGTCCTGTTCCATTTTACAGAACACGGACTTGTACAATGTCAACTCGTTTTTAAATTAAAAGCAGTTACCCAGCTTCTTCAGAGCAAGGTGGACCTCCGGGCTGACACGTGGGCCTGGCCAGAGGGTCGGCTTTGATTCTGGCGTCCGAGAGGACACGTGTCTTGCTGAAGCCCGACGCAGCAGGAGCGAGCTCCTCCAGCTGGCCTGTCTCCGGCGATTGTCTCCGTGCCACCGTGCGGCTCCGAGGCGGGAAGGAGGGATGTGGTGGGTGACTGGTGTAGAAGGTATTGCCCACCTACGGGCAAGAGTAGTTCTTGGAACTTCTCCACCCCAAGCCAGGAGAAAGGACGCTGGCGCCGTCTCCCCAACGCGTAGATTTACTGGGGGGATATTCTCAAAGGGCGGGGGGAGGGGCTTTTTATTTGATGTGGGTAAGGGATGGGAAAGGAGGCGTCATTATTTTCTTTTGGTTTATTTTGGGTACGTCAGGACCTAGTCTCCAAGGCACCAGGTTTCAGGTGCTGAGCTCTTCTTCCTTTTCAGAGTGTGGCAGGTGGACTGAGGGAGGAACGGAAGGAGGAACTGGGACATGCTCCCCGTGAGAAGCAGCATTTGCTGAAAGTCCATCAGAGGAGTTGTTAAAATACCTATATATAAAAATATATATATACACAGA